>JBAMAW010001512.1:0-12935 GCA_037043295.1 Amiota minor | reverse complement strand
GTTGGCCTGCCGCAAATAGCTCTCAAAAATGAGGCCTAAGACACCCAGTATCATTATTCAAGAGACAATTCGAAAATGTTCGATATTTTCCACTGCCTTTTCCCCTCTTATTGTTAAAAATGTACTTAGTGTTTTCTTTTATATTTAAGATATAAGATGTAGGAAAACAATAGTACATATCCAATCGGGAACAACAAAAAAAAAAAAACCTTACACCTGTTAACACCTCGCAATTAATTGAGTTTCGGGGCATTCGTTTTACACGCATGCGAGTTCCGTTAACTAATGCTTTTCCTTTATTTAAATTCCGTATTAATAAACCAATCCAGTTTTCTTTTAAAATCAATTTGTGGGGAAGCAGACCACTAACGGATACAGTATTCAAAAACTGAATAGCAAAAATATAATGTTCACGTGCATCATCTCTGACAATTTTATCAAAGCTGTAGTATGCCTGCTCATCTCCAGGAATTCGTTTTAAGACTTCTAATTTTATATATTATATGAACAATCATTATTTTCTGGAACCAAAATAAATGAATCAAAATATTAGTAGATAAAATAGTTTTCGGAATATTTCCAAATATATCATTTATGATGTTTACAGGTTCAAAAATTAAATTATTCGGTATTTCAACGATATCCAAACCGAACTGAGAAAAAGTTTCCATTTCACCGTTACGAACTGATATAATAATTGAACAAATTAAATTTCATGAAGAAGGGCCCTCGTAATTCGAGTTAAATTGACATGATGAAAGTTACGAAATTCAGACCACGATGTAATACAATTTTCCATGAGGGTAACACGTGAACCATGAGGAACAACTGGCAGCATTTGTCTAAAATCACCACATAACAAAATTGTTTTCCCCCCAAATAATTTGTCTCTATTCTCTCCCGAACTCAAGTTTCTCAGCAATCTACCAATTAATTTCATAGCATAAAGAGGACACATTGAAATTTCGTCGATTATAATCAGTGACGCAAAATTGATGAATCTACCTTGACTACTGTTAGGACTTATAATTCAAATTGAATTTTTTAATAATGGAATTAGTAATTTGAGGCAGTGTGTAAGGACCTCCCACCGATCAAAATAGTAGAAGCGATACCGCTGAAAGCTTTGGTATACAATGAAAATTTAATGAATTTAATTTACGAATGATCGCTGTTTGAACATAAGATTTCCAACAACCTGCGTGAGCCATTAAAAAAATACATTGCTACCAGTATCATGATACAAAACTTCTCGTAAAACACTATCTATAATATATTCATATCTTGACATGAAGTATTATGAGTCTGAAGAATATAATCGATTATAAGAAGAGTTCGATTATAAGAAATTACATGACTGTAGTCTATAAGAAAATCTTCACTCATATCATCTTTGAATTCATTCCATAAAACTGACACATTCGGTGGAACATTCCAGCTACAAATAAACCCAGATAACCCTCACAAATGTCTTGGAGAATTAAAAATAAATAAAATAACTCGACAGCTTTAGGAGATGCAACATACATTCGAGAAATAACTTTCTCTGCC
This sequence comes from Amiota minor, assembly GCA_037043295.1. Taxonomy (NCBI): domain Eukaryota; kingdom Metazoa; phylum Arthropoda; class Insecta; order Diptera; family Drosophilidae; genus Amiota; species Amiota minor. The sequence continues at coordinate 11,384 of JBAMAW010001512.1, read as the reverse complement.
CCACCTTGTCTAACTATACACTTTTTTGCTTACGAAATGTTCTGAAAATTCATTTGCAGAAGCAACGTTTGTATTCAATTCAAAGAATGCTAATAATTTGGTTCTTGGACGATTAGCTACGGCCTGTTCCACATTTCCTTCTCTAAAGTAAGTATTTTGCCTTCCAGGCAGCTCGCAATCGAGCCGAACAATTGTATGAGACTGATAATGCATTGGGAATTCAAATATTCTCCAAGCAGACTCAGTGGAACCAACAAATCTACCATTTAAGAAATTTCGAATCTCATCTATAACGATTTCATTCGGCCCAACATTCTCAACACCAAATTCTAAAGTTGCACATTCATACCCTTTGTAAACATACTTGTAAATGTATTTGACACTCATAACAGTCGTGCAAAGTTCAACATTCAAATGACAATTGAACTTAGCTAAATGATACGGATTGTATGGGACCACAAATCTATTATCAACACTATGCCCACGATCATCAACAGAAACACCATAATCGCATCCTTTATATTTTGGAAAACCATTCATGTGAGTACGTTCTGAGAAATATTTATGAAAATTTTTAGAACACTTGCCTTTTCGCATGCACACTTCATTAGGATTAAGAACACCACATGAATCATTTGACTTTTTACTAGTTTTTACTAGTTATGTAATTTTGGATGAGTATGAGGGTCAGGAATTTCAGCAGAACAATTTTATCAATAATTTTAATACTATCAATTTTATCATCATTTTCCAAAGTCAACAAAATATGTGCATGAGGAAGACCACGTTTTTGAAATTCAATTCTGTAAATACTTAATAGCATCAACTTTACCGAATATTTGGTTTTTAACTACCAAGTTGATCAGTTCATTCAATTTAATTTTGAAAACGCAAACAACAATATCAGGTCGAAAGTGAGCTTTAGCCCCATTGTAGGTTTCGATAATTTCAGGCAAATTTGGATTACATGTCAGAGTTATGAATAAAGAAGGTTTTCCCTTTCGCTATACAATACACATAGCATCTAAGTAATTCTTGGAGCTTTGTTTAATGACATTGTGATTTGAGTTCAAACCTTGAAATAAATTCATTAAAGGACATTCTGAATGAGGGGTGGTAATGCAGCCTTTCCCTTAATTAACACAAAGTAAAAGCGCTAGTGTTACGTAAAGTAATTTCAGATGTAAAATGTTTTGCTGAACAAAAATCACTACGTAATATTAAAAACCCACAGCTAAAAGACTCAATATTACGGGAAATTAAATTCAATGCAATTTTGAACGTTCCATTCAATAAATCAACATCTTGATCGCTTGGAGTACTTGCGATAACATTTCTAACTGATCTCATGTAATTTCTCTGACGTGTACGCTGAATTCTACCAGTAAAGTAGATCAGGAAGGCATATTTAAATAAGCATTGTTAAAATTATGAAAAAAACAATGTTAAAATTATGAAAAAAAATTAAAAATAACTCGCAAAAATTTTCGCAAACCAGTCACAAAATACTCGGTAAATATTAAGAATGCCGATTATGCTGATTTATAGCACACAAAATCACTGACTGAGTGGCGTCAAAGCTTATAAAATGGTATAGATAAATTGTTAGAAATATAATTAAGAATAAACGCAAGGAAATTATGCACCAAATTTAATTCAATTCAATTCAGTTTATTGCATGTTACTAATAATTTATACATTTTTGTATGCTTAAGATATTTTAAAAAATAAAGAGTTGAGGCTATCGCTACCTTCACAACTAAATGATATATAAACGGTTAATATACAATAAGTTTTCTATTTATTGTACAATAATTAGTTAATAATATCGAACTACTATAAGGGAAAAGTTATCAAAAACCCACCTAGAATGTTTTAGAAAACTTAAAACGAAAACTTAAATCTAATAATGTCTAATAATATCATTGATCTGGTTGAGCCAGACTAGCCTGTCAACTACTTTTTCAACATTGGCTTGCTTATGCAAGTAGGTGGTAGGTTGGTGCCATGGTAGGCCGAAAATCATTTTGAGCAATTTGTTATGCACAACCTGTAATTTGTTTAAATGCAATATCCGCCCAAAATGGGGCCCCATAGAATATTATAGCTTGGAAAACTGATCTGAGGAGGTACTTTTTGTTCCCAATATTTAAGCGAGAGATTCTGTTTATGAAGGTGTACAGAGCTTTAATGGAGACGTTTACTTTATAAATAATTAAAAATGGTTTTAGGATCTAGGACAACTCTTAGGTATGTAACGTTTTGTTCCCAGGGGATATCAGTATTGTGGAGATTTATATGGCTAGTTTAAATATTTCTTTCCGTTTCCTAGTAAAGTAAATGGCTTGAGTTTTGTCCGGATTGATCATTATCTTCCATATATTAAGGTAGGCATGAAGGGTTTCAAAAGCAACCTGCAACTTAGTGCAGATGTCAGATGCTAACAACCCAGAGCATAAAATCGATGTATCATGAGCGAAAATGGAGGCAGTGCAACCATGGAAAGGTGGGAAGTCAGAGATATAAATGTTATAGACTAAGGGGACAACCAGGACCTCTCAGGGCTGCATGCAGATTTAAGAGTGCCATCTTGTAGATAAGCACGGAGTCGAATGCAGCTTTGATATCCAGAAGAATTATGCCAGTGGAGTTCGCACATTGAAAGTTTTGTTTAACGATCTTCTTTATATGGACTAGCGGATGCACTGCGTTATATTCCTTGCGATGTCCGCTGATTTGGAAGAATTTCGCTATCACTTACAAATCTGTTGAGCTTGTCTTTGATTACCTTTTCTAATATTTTGCTTACAGAGGAAAGTAGACTTATTGGTCGATAAGAGGATGGAGAATCAGCAGGTTTCTGGAATTTTTTTTATTGGTACTACTTTAGAAGTTTTCCAGACACGAGGAAAATAACCAAAACGGAGACAGGTGTTTATAACGATAATTAGAAAACGGATACCACTAAGTGGGAGTGCTTTCAAACATATTTTTTCTTTTTAGTCAAGGCCAGGGGCCTTTTTTCGCTTCATCTTTTTTATTATTTTCGAGACTATCTCAGTCTTAATAAGATTGGAACTTTCAGAGCTAGTGACTGTAGAATTGAGAGCACTTACGCAGCACTGATTTCTGCCTCAGTATTTGGGTTGGTGCTATATATAGATATTTAGGTACTTAAAATTCCGCAGTAAAGTGGCGCACTGTTCTAACGGTCAGAGTAGGGGTATTTTTGGTTTTCTTCTTTATTACTTTTGTTATCTTCCAAAAGGGAGCAGATTCTTTGTCCAGAGAAGATAAGAGATCGCTGCAAGTTTTATTTCGAAATTTGGTGATCTCGTTTCTAATGCAGTGGTTTAACCATTTAACTACAACTTGATCGTCAGTATCTCTGTGACGTTGCCAGTTACGGCGGTGATTATTTCGACGTTGTATCAATGATTTTATGTTGGAGGGCAGTGGTTTAGTCCTGTATTGCGCACTAATTTTTGGGATACTTAAATTCTTTGCTTCTCGTAGGACCCTATTGAATTCTGAGATCATTTATCTACCTGATTTGAATCTGTAATGGAGCTTAATGGTACTATATGAAGATTTTGGTTAAGATACCTTGCAAACTGTACCCAGTTTGCTTTTCTGAGGCCATACTTAAAATTTTCGATAGTGATACGTCGCGTATACAAAAGAACAGGTAGATGGCCAGAACTTAAATCGTATATAACGCTATCGTGTGATAGAGCCTCGGCTCTGTCTCGCAGTTTGATGTAACTATGTCTGCTAGGACAGTCAGGGGAGTAGGCTTTGTGTGGACCATCGCAATTGGCACATTTGATTGCCGTCATTGAGCACGTCTTGGTATTGTGGTTGCACGAGCAATTTGCTCACTATGATTTGACAGCACATGGACTGGGCCGAACATCTGGCAGTTTTAACAGTGGGTAATTTTTCGGAATTTTGCTTTTCATAGTCCCACTTGACTTTGACATAATCAATGACTGTGAACATTTTTTTTTAAGTGCGCTTAACGATTTAGATTTGCCGTCCAAACATCTAAGTCCCATTTGCATAGGCCGGGTCTTGTTATTACTGGGATCCGTTTTGTCTCATCCAGTAAGCAGGGTTTTATAGGGTTTTTCTGATGTACAGGAATAAGTAAAATATTGATGTTACGTAACATGTAGGCACAGGCATCATCTAAGTCCTTTTTGTTTTTGATACTCTTCACGGAAGTGAATAGCATTATAAGTTTGTCATAAAGTTTGTAACAGGCAGAAGGAGACAAAAACAAAAACCACATAAAGTACATATATTCTTGATCAGCAAGATTAGACGAATTGATTAAGCCATGTCCGTCTATGCGTCTGTCCGTCTTTATGTATGCAAACTAGTCCCAAAGTTTTTGAATGTTTTTTGTCCAATATATGTTTTTTATTTTTTTTTTAAAGGCTTTGTCTCTGCACCACTTCTGACTTGTAACGGTAATAAATAGTCCCTTTACTCTGATGTTTTGTATTTATTTTTAATTATTAAAACGTAGCTCTTTTATGTGCGTTACGGCATGAGTAAAATTTCAAAATATGATTCTAAAAGTAGAATCTTCATTTTTGATGTGTAAACATCTTTAGGCACAGCGGGTAAAAATCTCGTTTCACAATACAGATGTCAAACAGAGTAAGACGAAATCGATGTGAGGTATATTGAAGTGTATTGGAGCAAAAATCGAAAAATTTTTATTGTATATACACTGAAAAAAAAATATAAGAATGATTTTGATTTAAAGCAGCACACTCTATTTTTGCTAAATCAAATAACTAAGATCTTATTCCATTCTATGCGCGAAATCCTTTCTTTCTCTCTTTCATTATAATTATAATAAGATTTGCAATTTAAAACAAACCACGATTTCTCTAAGTGCTTCTCAATGAGTATTCAATCATACGCAAGCAACAACAAAATCTACGGTATCGCGAAAGTGTATAAGACAAAATGCAGAGAAGAAACGAAATAGAGAGAGATAAAAAGTATGTTTGCGTCCGTCGCACTTACTGAAATATCTATCATTGACTTTCTGTCAAACTGCTGATTAATGTATTATCAATTGCAACAGCGTTGACAGCATATAAGCAAAATAAAACAAAATGCAGGCAATATTAATTCTGTTACAAACTCAAAATTTAATTGAAAACTAATGTTATAGAGAACATTAGAAAAAAGAAGGGCCAGAAACGCTGCATATCAACGGACTTATAGAGCGAGAAGGTGCCAAAATTTATTGGATAGAATGCTTGCACAACAACAACAACAACAGTCACAACGAAACGAGCAACAACAAGAGCAACTACCACAACAGGGTGGAGATTTTAATACAAACTTTTCAAACCCACAGTCGCAAGCCGATAGGGCAAATTTTTATTTGACATTTTCCATTTATATATGAGCAATTCTCCACAAACCCCAACAACTAATAATTCCACTACTATAGATGCAGTTTTTCATAGATTTTTAAATACAGTAGAGTCGAAAATTTATATCTCTTATTTTAGTTACCATAAGCCAATAATAACCATTGTTAATTAATACATTAACAAATACAACTTAAATAAAATAAAACAAACAAAACCCGCATATTCCATTCTATTTATACAATACTGAAAATTTAGATACTTTAAATTGACAAAAATATACTGAACGCATAACTACCTGCAACTTACAAAATTCTTCAAGTACAATAGGTTTACACATCTCCCGTGTGATCCGACTCACATTGGTTTTTTTTTTTCTATGGATTAGAGTGTCGGGCTGGCGAACCGATGGCATAAGGTTCGAATCCTACTTTCGAAATATATTTTTATTTTTGTATTGAAAATGATGGTTTTTTTTTTTGTTATATTGGAGCTATTTAGGCAAAAATAATTAAAATGTCTGCATGGTGTTATGGTTATAGAGTAGGAGTGGCAAACCGAGGGCATAGGGTTCGAATCCTGAACTGCGTGCGCTTTTTTTTTTTTTTTTTTTTTTATTTTTACTTAATTCTGTGCAATAAAATACACAAGATAAGATGTTTGTACTGGAGGAGTAGCAATTTATAAAAGTCACAGTAATAGAATCAGCTTTGTTACACCAAGTATGCATATAATTACGGAATCAATGATACGAAGGTCAAGTATTGGCAACATTTGTTCCGCAACATGCAGGATGGAGAACGGTATTCAAATAATAATAACAGTTATTTACATATCGCCGGCTAGTTCAGTTCAAGACATAACGTTGTTCATCCATACTTCAATTTTAGAGTTTAGTGGGGTGGGCTTCCACTTATTTTGGCTGGTGATTTCAATGTAAATTTTGCTGAACAAAAATCAGAACCACTAAAAACTTTTCTTTTCGAAAAGTTTAATCTTGCAATGAGCAATAGTCCTTCACAATCCAGAACAAGATATCAAACGACACTTGATACAGATTTTTCCCGATTTTTGAATAATATCGAATCAAAAACATTCATTTCTTACTTTAGTCACCATAAACCAATCGTGTCTAAGATACAATATGGTACATAAAATTTAAAATTACGCATAGGTATTTGTTTTTGTTACATTTTTGTTTTGTTACATTATATTACATTATTGTATTTATTATTTTAAGAAGTTATATACGTAAGTTTGTAATAAATAATAAATAAATTAATAATAAAAATGAATCAAAAAACAAAATTAAAACATAAATTTTTCAATAAACGTCAGTTCATGGATGGGTGGGAGCACCCGCGGCTAGTGACATTGGTGGCTGCATTGGTCTGTGATGTTGAGTAAGGTAGGTAAGTTGGTGTTGCGATGAATATGAAGGTAGGTTTGAGAGTGATATTAGTACGAGTGAGAGAAAAAAAAGAATTAGACGTTCAAGAAATTGAAATAGACTCATCAGCAAAGAGGTTTGTTGTCAGAAACAAAGAAAACATATCGCATGCCTTAGGAACCCATCTAGAGTCAGTACACTCCCCAAAAGAGAATGATCGCGAGATCCTCTTCCAGAATTACGTTGAGCGGGTCTTCAACCGGTTTTTAGAAATAAAAACCGATTATTAGACATGACAACTAACTGTAATTACATTCTCAGATAATAGCTTAGCAAATTACGTAGACGTTTGTAACAGCAACTACTTCATATCACAATATTTGATCATCTACATATTTGCAAAGCTAGAAAATAAAGTGTCGTCAGGCCTTGATAACATTCCAAATATAGTCCTTAAAAAATTAACGAGACAACTTATACTAGAATACTGCCCTTATTTAATAACATGCTCAACAACTCATACTGTCCACATAAATGGAAAATAGCCAAGGTCATATTTTTGCCCAAAAAAAAAACTGAGATCCCACTAATATTAATAATCTTCGACCAATAAGTTTACTGCCCAATATCAGCAAAATGAACTAAGTTTACATAAACACAAATTTATTAAATCCATGCAATATAAACTATCTTATAAACGTTCGTCAGTTTGAGTTTAAGTTTAAGGCCTCCACTGTGCAATAAATCTCCTTCTGTCAGACATTGAATGGAATCTAAATGAAAAAATATTAACAAGTGCATATCTAATAGATCTAGAAAAGGCTTTCGATAGCATTCGGATCAAAAGACTTTTATTCAAATTAATTATATACAAATTCCCTATACATTTATTGATACTCATCTACAATATGATTTCCGCAAAAAACTTCACAATATACTTCAACAACATAAACAGCACAAAATGTTTAACGTCAATAATAATGGCCCACAACCGGGTACAGTTTACTCACCAATACTATTTAACCTGTATATCCTTGATTTACTAAATCAAATACATAATAAAATAGAGACGATATTACCATCTATGCCTCAGGAGATACAAAAAAATGAAATTTTCAGGAAACACAAAAAACTGTTTTGAAGCTGATGAGCCTTTGTTTTTAAAAAGTGTGGATTATTTCGTAGCAGATACTGACTGAATATAGACTGCACACACAAGAAACAGATTTTTTTTTAATTTGGAAGAAAACAATATTTTCATTTGTGACTATTTTCATTATAAAACTATAAATCATTTTTGTGCAACATTTTTAGTTGTAACTCTTTTGCTGAATTAAAACCAATTTTTGTAAAAAAAAAGCAAATAATAAAATAATAGCAAAGATATTTAATAAGGAAACAAAAAATATATAGAATCCATTTAATACTTATACATGTAAGTAAAGGAAATGAAAACAAAATTGCAAAATTCGGATTAAAAAATGTTATGTGTAAACATTACACTGTAATGTAACGTAAAGAAAAAACTATTTTAAAGATGAATGAAAAATGTACAGATTTAAAAAGTAGATGACATATTGTTAAGTAAGAATTTGTTTAAAATATTGTACATTTCATAATAATTGTTTGGAATTATATTTTTCTTAATTAAATGCGTAATGTCATTTTTTTTTTCTCCGGGAAGGGTACTACTGCACCACTATACAAATCGTAGACGACACAAAAGTAATGGAAATAAATCAAAAATGCACCTGAAAGACTCCCAAGGATTTGATATTTCACACATTTGCTTTGTAAAAACTTTCGTCCTTGTAAGAAGTTTTATAATAAAAACGATACGGGACTCTCTTTCACGACTAGAAGAACTTTAATATCATGGCATATTTCCTCTTTCAGCACGTTTCTTCCGAAGTTCTGACCCCAATGTTCCTGTAAGGCCGTCCAGTTTATTTTAGCAGTAGTTATTAGAGTAATATACTGCTCTGGTACAAAACTTGGAATACAACAACATTATCTCCCTCATTTTGAGAATGTCCCTGGATTAAGAATTTATGTTTTATGCTTCGAAGTTTGTATTTTTGGACAGCATAACAATACAAAGTATGAATTTGTTTTTTTGTTGACCAGCGCAGTTATCTGAATAAACAATAATGTCAACATTTTCGGGATTGCCGGAGTTTTATGCCATTTTTTCAATGTACTGCAGTACACAACTTCCGATCTCGGATGATCCTCGATTACCATCCAGTTCGGTCCAAAAGTAGCACACTACTTTTCTTGCAAAAAGGTCACTTATGGCGAAATTATAATATTTAATTTTATTTTTGGAATAAAAACAAGAACTAAGCCTCTTAGTAGTGTCAGAACTGCCTGCAGGTCATACACAGCAACATTTAATTTTTGCTTATCAGGTTCCTTTTCCTTTCAAGCTAGCTCTTTTCCTTCCTGATGCACATTATAAGCCTCATGCAAAGATAACTTCTCCGTGTCATTAGCGTTCCTATACGATACGTACAAATCGCACTGATCTTCTTTCGGAATGAAAAAAGATATATTAAATTCTTCATTAAATATTCTTCCGAACAAGGTGGAGTGTGCGTCAGGTAAGTTCTTCTCCTCACGGGATGCCCAATAGTCGCGGTATAGATCCGATAAAGTTTTACCACGTTCTATAAATTCAAGTGATGTTTGCTGTCTTAAATAGTGTGACTCTACTCTTGGTATGGCTTTGATTAATTCTTTTACGCTATCTTTGATTTCTGGACTTACACCTGAATGATTTTTTGTCTGCCTCCAAGATTAGGTTCAACAAAGCTTCAATGTCCAATGATGGGAGATCTATAAGAAGAAGCCTGCCAAAGTATGAAGGCAAACGTACACTGGGATCCCAATTTGAACCACGAACTGCAAAGAGAAGACACACGAACAGTATTCAAGTATTGGACGGACTAGAGTGATGAAAAGAATCTTGGTAGTATAGGGATCATTAAATTCTTTAGACCATCTCTTAATAAAGCTGAAAATACTCTTAGCTTTATTACTAATTAAAGAAATGTGATGGTTGAAATTCAATTTAGGATCAAAAATCACTCCAAGGTCACTGAAAGTAGAAACACGTGCCAATGAATTATTACCTATCGTATAAGAAGCTAAGTGACGACACGATGAAACGTCATGAACATACATTTATCGCAGTTTAGCACCAGAAGATTACGTAAACATCAAAATTGGAGTGATGTTAGATCCTCTTGTAGTCTAATATGCGAAGAGATTTGTTAAACGATAGACAGAGTTTGACATCATCAGCATACACGAGAGTATTTCAAGGAAAGAGGAAGATCGTTTATAAACAGATTAAACAATAATGGTCCAAGATCGCTTCCTTGAGGAACACCAGAAGTGACAACAACAGGACTAGAAAGAGTAGAGTTAAATAACACTCGTTGAATTCTATTTTTTAAATATGAAGAAATCCAATAAAAAAAATGTTGCGGAAAACCTAAAAGGTCAAGCTTATGTAAAAGCACATCATGATTTACGGAGTCAAATGCTTTGCTGAAATCTGTGTAAATGACATCAGTTTGAAATTTTTCGCTGAAACCAAGATGTACAAAAGATGTAAACTCAAGCAAATTAGTAGTAGGTGAACGCTTCTTCCTAAAACCGTGTATACACGGAGAAATAATAGATTTCCAGTGGTGATAAAGGGATGAAGTAATAATTTTTTCAAACAGCTTTGGAATTGACGAAATTGCAATACTTCTGCAATTGGATATGTCAGATATGTTTTTCTTTTCTTTTTTTTTTCCAAATAGAAGGAAAAATGCACTCTGAAGTGATAAATTGAAAAGTTTCAGGAGCGGCTTACATAAAGATTCATCACAGTACTTAAGTACACAACTAGGTATTTAGTCAGGACCGGGTGAGTAAGTAAATTTCAAAGATTTTAAATTGGTAAGAAGACACTCCTCACCATTTACAGGAGAAACAATGTGGTTACATTGGGAAATGGGATAGGGATAACGGTTGTTAATATATGTTTTAGAAGAATAAGTGGATTGAAAAAATTTTGCGAACCGGTCTGCAATATCCAAATCACCCCAGGCTTGTTCGTCAACTAGAAACATCGACGAGGGAAATAAAGAAGACTTGAGCTTCGAATTCACAAAATTATAAAACTGCTTAAGGTCACGCGAAAATTGCAGCCTACAACGAAACAAAGGCTATTAAAAGAAAGAAAATTAGCCCGAGCCACACAAAAATTCGCAAAAGCAATAGAAGAGCCAGTACTCTTCAATTTTTTATAAAGCCTGGACTTAATGTTCCTCAGGTTAGAAAGTCTTTTCGTAAACCAAGGTGGTTTGTAGGATACTTTAGAACAAACGTTAAAGGTATGTCCCCTTTTCTTGAATTGTATTGAAAATATTAAAAACCGTTACATAGGAAAAATTTATATTGTAGCAGTAGTCATATCATTGCAATTATATAAAAGGACCAATCAATTCCATGAAAGATTGTATTTCATTGGGCAAAGTTTACTTTGCGAAAACAAAACCACCGGTAGGATGTAGATGTTGAGCCGGAAAGAGGACAGG
>JBAMAW010001508.1:0-15373 GCA_037043295.1 Amiota minor | reverse complement strand
CCCTGTCAGATATGACTGCTTTTTGAAAGTAGTAATATCTAATGATCCACAAACTGAGCTACATAAGTACGATCAACATTACAGGGAGCTTTACAAGGTCAAATGAAGCCTAAAATTGTTGAATGCTTTTTATAGAACTGTGTGTGTGTGTCTCCCCTGGAACCGTTAAGTCCGGACAACCCATTCATGATGCTAAGGCACTGGCTATCTCTCCACCCTACATATGGTAAGACCCGAATAGATTTGAAATGCGATTTTACTAATTGATAACGTTCATAATTTCAGCGATTACAACACAAACATTCGCAAATCGGAACGAAAAATCAGGAGCAAACGTCCCTTCCCTTGAAAAGAACACGTGCCGAAACCTTCTTTAATTACTGTAAAGGCCTGACCACTATTGCCACATCTTATCAAATTACTAATGGCGCAAGCAGCCTGCTTTCGTGTTTCGAACTCACACTTGGCAAGATTATCAATTATTTTTGGCAAGAGACCAACATCAATGACAGCCTGCACTTGCGACTCATTACCAGCTGTGATATTTGAAAGGACCCAAACAGCCTCTTTACGTATCCTTTCATTGGCATGTGTTAACAGGTCTGGGAAGTAAGAGAGTGCCTTATTGTTTAGCAGCACTTGTGTTTGCTCATCTGATCCAGTTGCAATATTGCCAATGGCACGTAGAGCAATCGCTTGTACTATAACCTCGATGTGGCCAAGAAGTGGAATCAATTTTGGTACGAAACTACTTTCAATTACCATTTCGATGTGATCGTTACCACCTTCGGTCAAATACCCTATAGCCCATACTGTGTCAACAAGTATATTAGTGTCTGTATGATGGATCAGCACGTTAAGTGCGGGAAGGATTTCAACCACTGTTGTAGGTGGTAGTGGTTGATCCTTGCTGCGGCACAAATTAACAATGGCCCATGAGACATTGCGCAATAAAACAAAGTTTTATTGCGAACTTTTTAAAAAATCCCTGTAAGATATGACTGCTTTTTGAAAGTAGTAATAACTAATAATCCACATATTTACCTACATAAGTACGATCAACATCACAGGGAGCTTTACAAGGTCAAATGAAGCCTAAAATTGTTGAATGCTTTTTATAGAACTGTGTGTGTGTGTCTCCCCTGGAACCGTTAAGTCCGGACAACCCATTCATGATGCTAAGGCACTGCCTATCTCTCCACCCTACATATGGTAAGACCCGAATAGATTTAAAATGCGATTTTACTAATTAATAACGTTCATAATTTCAGCGATTACAACACAAACATTCGCAAATCGGAACGAAAAATCAGGAGCAAACGTCCCTTCTCTTGAAAAGAACACGTGCTGAATTTTATCTGATTGTCTGAGGATAGACATTGGTATATAATCACAGTCTAATTTGATAATCAACAAACAAAAAAAAAAACAGAGGTTTAAAAGATTATGTCGTCGTATTGTACCAAAACAAAGTTTTATTGCGAACTTTTTAAAAAATCCCTGTAAGATGTGACTGCTTTTTGAAAGTAGTACTAACTAATGATCCAAAAAATAAACTATATAAGTACGGACAACATCAATGGGAGCTTTAAAAGGTTAGACTAAAACAAAAAAATTTGTTGATTGTTTTATATGGATCTATCTGCATTGGAAGCGAACATTACTTGAAAAATAAAGACTTAACCAGTTCATGATGTGAATCCTATGGTAAGACCCGATTCGATTTGAAATGCTAGTTTGCAAAGTGGCATACACCTGCATAGTGAAGATGCAAATGAAAAAGAAAAGGATCTTGGTTTTCCTGACGAAATTCGATTGGGTCGTTGTAGGATTAAGAAGACCTAATGATAAAATATGCACCTTATTTTGTAGTCAAATATCGATATAAGATTGTTCGAAATCCTATTATATTATATTTATATTATATTATTTTAATAAAAACAGAAACATCAACAACAAAAAAAAAAAAAAAAAGAAATAAGAGTTTTAACTTAAAATGCGCAATACTTTTGATGGAACGCAGCAAAATGCAATTAAAAAATAAATTATGATAAAAAATCCACATAAACAAAAACAAAACCCTCACCAAGACACTGCAATACACGTGCTGTCTAAATAACTTTGAGAATATGTAATCATAAAAAACAAAAGCAAATACTATATATAAAGAGAACAAATAAACTACGAGTAATGTACTTTGAAAAGAGGTTGAGCGACAAAATGCAAGTTGACAACAATAGAAATATCAACAAAAAAAAGTACATACTTAGTATAAACGTGCTAAATAAGACAGATACGCATACACATCTACACTTGCATAATTGTTAGAAATGTTGTATGCTTAGGGTGGCCATACTCGTTTATGCCAATAAGCATTGTTGCATTTCATTAGCAAGAAAAGCGAGCAAATCAGGAAAAACTCTGTCTACATTTTTATTACATTTCCTTATTTTCTTTTAATATTTTACTCATTTTACTCTTTAAGTCGCTGTTATTATTGTTGTTTTCTATTTAATTCTTACATTTTGTTGTTGTAGTTGTCCTTAAATTTACTCTTGAGCTACTCTTAATGTTCTTTTTCTCAATTTTACTCTGGCTTCATTGTATTTAATTTGTTTTTCTGTCGTTTTCTCTTCATCTCATTGAAACTTTCTCTTATTTTATTTGCAACCCTATACGCAGATGCAATTTTAGACTGGATAATGCATGTCTACCTCCTCTCTTAATCATATGACAGCCCCTAACGAAACTATTGCGCTATAGACGCGCATCTCACTGGTATGTAAGTCAGTCAGTCTGTCTTTCGGTTTGTCAATCAATGCAATATTTTGTCGAAGCAACTAACCCGGGGCCCATCAAAACACCAAAACCTTAGTCCCAAGCCCTTCAGACTAACCAACCAACCAACCAACCAACCAAGCACCAAACACCAACATCATTTATTGTCATCATCATTATAAATTCAAAACCACCAACAACATTACAACCTTGTTCACCTTGCTGCATTTATGCACGCACACACACATACTCACACACACACCTACTTACATTCATACACATACAGAAATCGACGTGCGCGCGTTTTTATTAATCACTTCCTGTGCATGTGCCGCACACACTCACTTACTCGCCCGCTCACACTAAAACTCACACCCCCTACCACAAGCCTCCCTCGCCACTTCCTTCAAGCCACCCAACCTAACCTAACCTAACCGAACCGAACCTAAGCTTTCAAATACAACATCAACACTACATTACATTACACTACACCGAACTCAAACCCTTTCTTTTGCATGCTACTCTAAGCGCAACAACACGCATTTACAATTATGCATTTGTCATTAGCGACACAAATGACAAACGTCAAATGGTGGCGGCAACAGACGACAATGACGACGAGAACGACAACGGCAACCTTGAGTTGCGTTTTTTTTTTTTAAATTTTTTCGTTTATTGCATGCGAACATAGGCGCGTTTTCATAGGGGCAACATGGGTAAATATGCCAAGTCAAAGGATGCTCCAAATACAAGCCGAAATTTCAAAACAAAAAAATGATTCTATTAATTTAAAATCAAGAAAAATAGAGATGTTAGACAAAGATGCCTTGATTGATTTTTTAAAAAAATTTGATAAAGAAATAAGTAAAAGTCACCGTATTAGCATTCATTTGTTCCTTTGAAATAAATAAAAAAAAATATATTGAATAAATAAATGTCTTGATCTCGATAACAGCGCCACTAATCGGGTACAATTGTGAATCTAAACAACCATCCATGGATCTACTCAATCATACAGCAGAAATTATATCAAAATCGGTTCAGCTGTTTAGGACGAGTTCAGTGACAAAGCGATTAGTCGATCCGTAGAGATGAATTTTATATATTCGTTTAAAGAAGATATACAATACTAACTTTAAACTCATCAAAACTTCTTCTCATATAGTATTACTGTAAAATATTGGCTATTCTTGTTACATCTACGATTTATGTACAATGATTTCTAAGAGGAGACCACCTAAGATGTTAGTTGGGGTTAGTAGGGGAAAATGCGCCACTGGATGCGAATGCGTTTCTCTATATATATATTTACTTATAACATTTCGCGTTTTACAAAATATTTCTATTTATTTATTTGTTTTTGTTTCATTTAGTGTTCTCCATAATATTTTACCCCCACCAAGTATTGTACTAAGAGTAGTTTACATTTCTTATTGTTCTCTATACTCGTACTAGGAAATGTCTTGAGCCTACAAAAATATTGTTGTTATTGTTGTTATTGTTGTTGACGGCATCTGGAACGACTTTGTTGCTTGTATGCAAGGCAGCAATGGGTTAAAAGTACCTGAAGGAGTGGAGGGGCGAATAAGGAGGGTTGGTTGCTGGTTCTAAAGGCGCTCAAATACGACTTGCATATATTGAATGCTGTTCTTCATGTTGTTGCTATTGTTGTTGTTGTTGTTGTTTGGCATTTAAGCTCCATTGGCATTTGTTGTTGTTGTTTCTATTTTTTGTTTTTGTTTTTTTTTTTTTTTATTATTGTTTTTTAAGTATTTGACATTTGCTTATTTTTTTTTTATTGTTATTTTATTTTATTTTATGTTTTCTATTTTCTTGCCTTTTTTGTTGATTTTTTTTCTTCTCTATTGGTTGTTATTATTGCTGGTGTTGTTGTTGTTGTTGTTGTTGTTGTTGTTTTTGCTATTATTGTTGTTGTGTTCATTGTCGTATACGCAATCATCTGTGCATACAATTTTTTGTATACAATATATTACGCATACGCTACCGTTGACTGCGTGTGAATAAATTTCTATATATTTTCATTTTTATATTTGCATTTGCATTTAAATTAACTTTTTTTTGTTTTTCTATTATTATTATTTTTTTTTTTTTTTTGTTGAATTTTATTTTTTATTTATGATTTTTTAATAAAATAATTATATTTTATTTTACTCAATTTTCTTGAATGTTTTACATAACTTATCACCTGATAATTGAAATGTCATAGAAAACAAAAAATCTTCTCTGTCATCTCGCAACCAACTTCATAACATCGCAGCATTTATAAAACTTTCCATGCAATCAATTATTTTTTAACCATTTTATTTTTCTATGTAAAGAATTTTAGATGTATCCTTCCATTTCAAAGTCAAGCAATATTCGCAGACAACCAACATTGTACCTTTTGAAATCACAGGATTAATCTTTTTCGCAGAATTTACCTAATTTGACAACAAATCAGTTATCATTCGGATAATTCTCTGGCTTTCTAAGATCTAAGTTCAACCATATCATGTCAAAGGTGATCTACATATTTCTGTGCAAAGAACTAATTGAACTTGCATTACACAGAGTGATTTCCTCTTTCTTCTCTGTTATATGACCTATGTATATCTGAAAGACTTCTTGACATAATTGATTTAAAAAAGTCTTTAGTTAAATGTTGCCTCTAATTTAATCAAAACAAACTGATTTATATTGAAAATAACAATAACATTGAGTATTCCCACGCACTAATTCTTTTCTTCTAAAAACTAAGAATCGAAAAAGAAATGTTTGACAAAGACAATTTGATTGGTAAAAACCTTCTGCAAAAAAATCTCTAAATAATAATGAAACTTGTATCAAATTCCTTTGCTGGGTTTACCAGGTCTATGTATCGCAACCGACAGGGATTTCGACTTTCTTTTATTCTATTTTTGTGTAGATACAAGAATTCTTCTTTCTTAAAACTGGTGGCCTCTTAAATTCAATCTATTATTATTATAATCGCTTAGAGTAGCTAGATTGTGCTATTTTTATTTGAAAAAATTAATATATAACACCGACGGCCACTCCACTCCACAATACATCAGGGCGAAATACCTTGGACTTCTCCTTGACAAAAGGCTGACATTCAGGAAGCATATGATTGCGGTAGTTTGCATCTGTCAACAGCAGAACCAAACTAAAGCTGCAGAACAAGCGAACTTTGTATGTAGAAGGTAAATAATTTCTCCTTCCTGGCTACATGGAATACAAGACTGGGGTATAGATAAAAAATCAAACCACAAACGTGTCCAGACCATGCAAAACAAAGCCTTCCGCCTTCTTATTGTTTGCAAACTCTACATCATAACCTCAACCTGGCTTAATGTTGAAGATCAGATCGGCGTTGTTTAATTTAACAAACATACTAAATCATAACTCTACATAAAATTAACAAAACTTTTTGAAATGATTAAAAACTGGCGATCACCATTTGAGCTTTTAAATTAATAAAAAAAAAAAAGTAAATAAATAAATAAAATTTGTGATTTTCTATAATAGAATTTTTATTTTTATGGCTGATTGTTTTTATTAATATTATTATTACCATTTTATTTTCTCTATTTTTTTTTCTTTTCTTAAAAAAAATGAAGAAATTTTCTAATAAAAATATTGTAATTAAATATTTTTTTGTCCATTTTATTCCATTATTTTTTTTTTTTTTTGATAATTAATTTATTTTTTAATAATTTATTTAATTATATTTCTGGTAAATACAATACAATTTTACCATGCTTTCCTCTCCTCCCTGACCAACTCAACAAACAATAAAGTGTGAGAATTTCTTTTTGAATGAAAAACGCGTTTTTCTTCTTTTTTTTTCTTTTCTTCTTTCTTTTCTTTGATTTTGCAAGTAATTTTTCATTAGCCTGAAGTAGGAGTTGATATTTCTAAGACCCCCATTCTTTCTTCTCTCTTTCTAACCATTCTATCCATTTTCAGATTTCTCAAGAAACTAGAAACAGCACACACACACACACACACACACACATAAATGTATATCATATATATTCATATGTAGGTACACATATCACATCACATCAAATCAACAGTGAAAGCAACAACAAAACAAGCATATAAAGCAAAACAACAACCAACAAAAAGTGTATTTTACTGTCATCATAGTCATTACTATTACTATTATTCTTATTATTTTAGTTGTTGCAGTTGTTGTAGTTGTCGTTTGCCATTAAATGTCATATATTTATTGCGGTGATAACGGTCTTTACCGTGCGAATCTAACTAAAAACAACCTGACGAGACGATTGCTCAACCCCCCTCAACCATACAAACATCTTCATCCAACACTTAGACCTAGACATATCACTACAACAACACTACACTACAACCACTACTGTCTCCTTATCCAATGTCTCATTTAACTATTAATAAGTTAACTTAACTTGGCACTGTGCGATACACAGACATAGCAAACATGAAACATAGATACACATGAACGCATGAATGAACAAATAAACGAATGAGAAACTTCATTAGTTGATGAATGTTTGGATGAGATGAGTTAAAATGTGTGATATGATGAAGAAGATGGTGAAGAAGAAATGGCACACACTCTTAATAAGTTGAAGTTGAAGATGAAGATGATGAAGACAAAACAAGCCAAGTAAAGCAAAAAAAAAAAAAAAATCATGCAAATGAGTAAAATTGATTTGTCACGCTGCGCATAAATTGCATAATTACGTAAGCTATAAATGTGCATGACATAGTATTGTTGTAGCTTTTGTTGTTGTTGTTGTTCTTCTTTTTCTTTTTAAATTTTCATTTAATATTTTTCTTGGTTTCTTCTTCGCCACTTTATGTACAATACATACAAATGTATCTCTCCATTCGTTAGTTGATTTTAGCTATTATCATGCTGCCCTCATTCCCACATTGACCTGTGATAGAGTCATCTAAAGCAATCGTCATTTCTTCAATCCTGGTCTCTTTATTCTTGGTTGGTTTGAATTTTTCTTTTTGCAATTGAAATTGTAAAGTCAAGACACAAGACACAAGTAGATTTTGCATTCAATAAATAAAAAAAAAAAATTTATATATATTGTTCCCTTTCTTGACTTTATTCCTTTAACTATTCATTTTCTTTCTATTGGTTTGGTTTCAATTTATTTCTTCTCATTCCCTTTCTAAGCAAAATGTTTGTCTTTTTCTTTTCACTTCTTTTCAACATCAACATCATAATCAACGTTGGTATATGATTTGACTTAATTAGGCGTTAATTATGTTACCTGCCCATGTTAATGGAGTTTACATTTTCATCTTCCTAACCATCATCATCATCGTTGACATTCTCCTTGTCCTAGTCATCGGGAAAACATTTAAAAAACGTTACTTGAACCCTTTTTTTTTTCTTTTTTTTTTTTTCTTTAATTCTCTTTCTCTTTCTCCTTTTACTTCTACTTCTTACATATGGAGAACTTTACACCGTTAGACAGACATTACTATACTCTTCTTGACTCTACTTCACTTGGCGAAGTTGGCATTACTTTAGTAACACAATTTTGGTATACTGACTGTTTCTGAATAAGTAAAAGATTGGATGAGTGGACACTTTTCATCATGGGAATTAATGTTTTTTTGCTTGCAACGAAGAATATCAAGCGGTTTCTCTGTATCTCTCTAACCTCAGTTTTTAAGATTTAGCATACGAACATCATTCTTCCTTTCACAAATAATAGAAGTTATAAAGTCAAATTATGACAATAAACGTGGAGAAAAAGGTTTCACGCTTCACTTTGAATCTTGTATAGATGTTCTGCAATTTCATATATAAAAAAAAATAAATAGAGTGCCTCACCCTCATAAGCACAATATGGAAGGGAGAATTCTTTAGCAAAGGGAGGTAAATCTAAAACTTAGAACATTGAAATGTGACGAAAATCAAAATGCGATGATGCTTCAGAGACGTAGTGCGCATTGTCTTGTGCGGGCTCGTCTGCAGTGTAAAGAATGAATGTTTATGCATGAGTAAGAAAGAGATAAAAAGTGTTTTACAGATTGTGTTTACTTTACGAAAAAACGTACGAACAAGTGGCCGAAAGACCGAAAAATAAAATAACTCTTTTGTAATGAAACAATATAACACTACAATATTCTGTATTATTGCTACTCAATAGCTCCAATATAATAGCAACATCGTCAAATTTTGATTATCGTCACATTTCAGTTTCATATTTTTTGGATTTACTCCCCTTCGCTAAAGAAGTTTCACTTCGAAAATACAACACACAAAAAAAAATATTCACAGTGCAGGACTCGAACCCCACGCCCTCGGTTTGAAAGTCCTACTCTCTTACCACAACGCCACTAAGACATTTTAATTGTATTCGCTTAAATAGCTCCATCGTCAAATTTTGATTATCGTCACATTTCAGTTTCAAATTTTTGGATTTACTCCTCTTCGCTAAAGAAGTTTCACTTCAAAAATACAACACAAAAAATAATATTCCCAGTGCCCTCGGTTTGCAAGTCCTACTCTCTAACCACTACGCCACGGAGACATTTCAATTGATTTTGCCTAAATAGCG
Source organism: Amiota minor (assembly GCA_037043295.1). Taxonomy (NCBI): domain Eukaryota; kingdom Metazoa; phylum Arthropoda; class Insecta; order Diptera; family Drosophilidae; genus Amiota; species Amiota minor. The sequence goes on along the minus strand of JBAMAW010001508.1, from coordinate 6,023 downwards.
CCAATATAATAATAACATCGCCAAATTTTGATTATCGTCACATTTCAGTTTCATATTTTTTGGATTACCTCCCCTTCGCTTAAGAAATTGCACTTCAAAAGTCCTTTCCTTCCTTAAACAGAACTACAATATAAAATATTCCCTAAAATTTATATTTAATGTTGTTTTAAGATACTGAGATATTATACTGAAAATTTGCATAATCACCATACAAAGTTATCCTTTAAAACATTTCGTTTCTGTCCTATAATTTCATTTGATTAATTTCTCAATGGGTGATAAACTAGAAACATTGTAAGTTATCTAACGATACTCGTACATGTATGTATGTACTTATGTAGTATAGGAAATTCAAACTAATGTGTGTGAGTACATTAAAAATTGATAAAAGACCATAAATGCAAAGAACAAGCAGGCAGCAAATTAATGAATAAACGAACGAATGAACGCACGAACGAACGAACGAATGGATGAATGAATGAATGATCGAGTGTGTGACCGACTGACGGATTGACTGACCGACTGACTGACTGACTGACTAACTGACTGCTTGATTGTCTGAGCAAACATATGAAAGAACCGAAGACTAATGTATATAAAGTAAGAACAACAAATGCAAATACATACGCATTCCATTTTTAATTCAAGGCCAAGGCCAGACAAAAAACATACGCAAACGATCAGAATATGAGCGCATATTTTTCCGTCCGTCTGTCAGTCAGTTAGTCTCCCTAGCCAGACTGCTGGGTTTATTTCGTATTTGCCTGACAAACACTGTCTAAGTGATTATGTATGCATGCATGCATGCATGTGTAAGTGTGCCATATGGCAAAAGTATCTGAACAGAATAGCGCACAGAGCGGAAGCACTTCATGTTCACATAACTGAAAGAAGTATTTAATATGAGGCGTGGTACATACAACAATATTATATCGCCGCAACAGAAATGATCGAAATCAAAATAGAATTGTGAAAGATACACACACACACACACACACATACATACAAACACTCAGACTAATCGCATACATAATATTTATGTTATAAAGATCACAGTAAAGGAGAATAAATAATAATAAAAATGCAGCACGACTTCTATCGTCATCGTCATCGCCATCGCCACCATGAACGCATGTTAAGAACGCAGATGCGGATGTCAATGGGACTAAGCGATCTTTGTTGAGGACAACAACAACCACAACCTAAGATACACAAATAAACACATTAGACAACTAAGTAGTAGTATGTATGAAGGCGCCTACAATTATGTATGTGATTGCGAGTTTGAATGCAGCAACATGATGGCGAGCCCTGGGAAGCATTTGAACAATGAAAGGGGAAAAGAGGGAAATTACCAAATACAAATAAACTGCGACGACATTTATTTTGTTTAATACAACAACAACAAAAACAACAACAACAAAAGTAGTATTCATTTTATTTGCTTATTTTATTTGTTTGTTTTATATTTATTTCTTTTCGTTTCTTTTCTTGTTGTTGTTATTTTTAACCATTTTTTTTTTAGGCATTTCATTTCTCCAATTTTTCAATACATGAATTTTTTTTTTCTTTTTCTTTTTCTCTTCATTGTCAATGTTAATATTGTTGGTGTTGTTGTTGTTGTTGTTGAATTGTTTGTTTGTTTGTTTGTTCATTTATACATGGCTAGGCTACCTTTGATCGTTTATCGTTGAACATTAGTCACCAAGGCGCTTGGCGCTTCTGAAGAACCGAAAAATATTCATGCCTAATCATTTTCATAATCATTTTCATATCTTCATGATCTTCTTTTTGAATTTGAAGACAAGACAAGTTCATCCTAAGCATATCCAAATTAAAGTTAGAAGGACAGTTCAATTCAATTTCATCTCCAACAAATTATCAAAGCATCAAAGCTCCCTCCCCTTTACAAAAAATAACTGGTATGGAAAACTATATTCTATAATATAAATTGGATTGTGTTGGTGAATTCGATCAACTCTACAAGATCTTTACCGGAAGAAGTAGGAGGCTTCCTAGTTTCATTCAGTCTTATAAACATCATCATCATCATCATCATGTTTACAAAATTCTTAACCACTTGTGAAGATTATTGAAAACTTTGTGGGGAATTCAATTATAAAATACAATAATTTCTTATGCACAACAGATAAGCATTTTAAATATCGTTGACGATGATGCCCTTCCATATTCTCAACACTTTATAATTGCATTTGATAAAAAAAAATTAACTTTGATCATTTAACCGCAAACTATCACACACACACACACACACAAATACTATACAACATAATATATTCATGGCTGCAATCAATCTTATGACTGACAGCTGACGTAAACGAGCAAAAAGCAGCTTAACAACAATTTGCAATGCATAAAAGTATTTAAAGATATCAAAAGTATGCGTAAAATGTCTCTGTATCAACTATACAAAATAATATTGTATTTTTGCCTTCTGTTTGACGTTAAGTTTCTTTATCGATTGATCGACTGACTAAATGACTGACTAAATCACTAATTATTTGCTTGATTGATTGATAGATAGATGATTGATATACATATAATCATACTTATATATCTTCTTTTGTGGCTTATTTTCCATGAAATAAAATAATATAAAATAAAATAATAATCATCATAAGTACAATCTTAGTATTGCTCACCTGAGTTTCATGTAGTGTAAATTAAATATTGCTTAGAGATACTCATAGAACTACTAATTGAATGAAAGATACATACAATAAAATAACCTAAGATATAATGAAAAAATCACAAGGATGCATCTGAACTAATCGAACATAGTTTATTTATTGAAATTACCTAAACTTGGCCATGGAGCAAATAAACATACATACATCATCATCATAAAAATCAATAGACGGAAGTGCAATGCATTTACAAAACAAATTTCAATAGAAAAACAACCGCAAAATCGAATGGGGAATAATGTGTTTTCTCATTCAGTGAAAATTGGAATTTTGTTTAAATGAAACTTAGAAAAGATTTTTCAATATTCTTAAATACATGAATTCCAATCATTCAAATGAAAAATAAAATATCTTTCTGTTTGTCAGATCCGAGAAATATATTAAAATTTCATCTTGAAATCTTAGGACTTCCTATAAAATGATCCAATGATGCACATTAATTTGCCATTGACAAATTAAATCAATTTCCCTTGATATAATAATTTATTTCTTATGGAGTCTTCTTACTTAAAATCTGAAAAACTGTACTGATCAGAAGTCCAATAAATCGCTGACGAAACACGTCAAATATGCGTTCGCTGATCTTATATGAACATTTTTCAATATTTATTTAGTTCCGTGTTTATTTTTTATCCAAAAACCAAAAACCAATATTCATCATTGTTAATTGCCAAATACAATAATAAATGTTTATCCTCTATGTCGATGCTATAAATTCTTTAGTTAAGAAAAGTGTGTTTAAACATGTGATTATTAAAAATGTTCTAAAATTTCTGAAAATTGTGAGTAAAAATTCTTTATTTCTAATGTCATCAAATTGCCGAGAAAGCAATATTGATCAGTTGTATTTTTGAACATTCGACAAGCATTCGACGGACTGTTATGCCACGGACTACACTTGGAATACTTTTAGATCATCGATTAACTTGGAATCCCCAAAGCAAAGCCAAGGTCTTTCAACTCAAAATAAACACTAGATAAAAAAACAAAAAAATTTTCAAAGGCTAAACCAAAGTTGTTATACTCCTCACGCTCCTGTGATTGAACATACAGAAATATATCATAATTGATTTGAGATCGAAATAAGTGTATGGTACGATCCAGTAATCCTAAGATCTTGACATTGGTTTGTGATCATGCACTTAAACTATCCAATTGCTGTTTGATGGCGTCAACAAATAACGAATATCACTTGCGCAAATAAATTAAAGAATAACATTTGGGACACAGTTTGACAGCGGATTTTGGGCCATGGAAAGTGAAGTTGAGCTTACAGACAACAGCATTGGAAATGGAAGTGAAACGTCTTCTACTGGTGAAGCAGAATTTGATTTATGGGCTCACCATCATTCTTTGGTCCATAATTGAAGGAAAAACAGCAATAACTTATAACAACATCCTCAAGATGAACTTAGATTATTCTTCAATATTTTGGTCTTCCAGTTGAAATGTAGAAGAAATGAAAATCGTGTAAACCTTAGATATAGTTCACTTTCTTTCAAAACTTTTGTTTATTAATTGAAACTTCTGCTACGGAAGAAACGAAATCGAATAACGAAACGCTTTTCAAAACTCTTGTTGAAGTGAAACTTCTTTAGCGAAGGTGAGTAAACCCAAAAAATATGAAAATGAAATGTTGCGAAAATCAAATTATTATTATATTTGAGCTATTTAGGCAAATACAATTGATTTCAATATCTAAGTGGCGTAGTGGTCAGAGAGTAGGACTTGCAAACAGAAGGAAGAAGGAAGGGGTTCGAGTCCTGTACTGGGAATATTTTTTTTTGTGTTGTATTTTTGAAGTGAAACTTCTTTAGCGAAGGGATTAAATCCACAAAATATGAAAATTAAATATGACGAAAATCAAAATTTGATGATGTTAAATACAATATGCAAGTGAAACTTCTAAAGTAGATGGTCAAGCAATAATATAGAATATTGTAGTGTTATATTGTTTCAATACAAAAAAGTTATTTTATTTTTCGGTCATTTGGCCATTAGTTCGTACGTTCTTTCGTAAAGTAAACACAATCAGTAAAGCATTTTTTATCTCTCTCTCTCTCTTACTCATGCATAAGCATTCATTCCCTACACTGCAGATGAGCCCGCACAAGACAATGCGGATTGTTTTGTGCGCCTCCCCACTGCATCTCTGAAGTATCATTACATTTTGATTTTCGTCACATTTCATTTTCATATTTTTTGGATTTATTTTAAGAATGATCGTTTTTTAGACTTAATGCATGTTGTTAAGTATATATTTTGCTTTTTGTCCAATATTATTTCTTTCCCTAGAATCTTATAGTCAGTCAATCAAATATGATTTTAGAAATTGTTTATATACTTTCGATTTTATTGTTATACTTCATATATTTCTACATATTGTTGGTACTTTTTAGATGGTTGGGTGGGTACTTACCTTAAACTAAAACACTCGCCAGTCGGGCGTTACCCGTCCAGCAATCCATAAGTTAATTATTTTGAACTTGGCCGTCGTTGCCGGTTGCCACGTTTCTGTTGTTCTTGTTGTTGCTGGTGTTGTTTGCTGTTGTCGATGTTGTTGTTGTTGTTGTTGTTGTTGGTGGTGGTTGGTTGGTTGATTGGTTGTTGCCGGTATGCTTTGTTTGTTGTTTGTAGTTATGTTCAAATATGTTTACCTTCTTTCTTTTTTCTTGGTGTTCTAGTTAAAGTTGAAGATGTTGATATTTTTGTTGTTTCGATTCTATGCTACTGTTTCTTGTTGTTGTTTGTTGTCGCTTTATGTGGCTTGTTGTTGTTATTGCAAATTATTTGTTGCATTTGTTGTTTCTTGCGCTAATTTCTTCTGTTCTTTTAATTTATTCAATTTTTATTTTAAATAGAATTTTATTTTTATTCTTCATAAATTTTGTTTCGTAAACCCAAAATTTTTTTTGTTTTTCAAATTTTAATTTTTGTTCTTGTTGTTTTTATTAATTTAAAAGTATTCACTTAAATTGCTTTTCTTATTTTTTTGTTTTTATTTTTGAATTTCCGTTTTAATTTCTTTTTCCGTGGATTTTTCAGAGTTTTTGAAAATTTTGTTTGTTTTTTGTTTTGCCGAAAAAAGTTTTTCCTTCATGAATTCAGAAATGTCCGAAAAATGAGAGACGAAAAACAAAATGGCGCCACTTTCCTTTTTTTTTTGTTTTTGTAAATTTTTGTTGTTTTTCTTGTAAATTTTGAACGTTTTTTGTCTCAAAATTTCTTTTTACCAAAATGATGAAAATTATTTGTTGTTCTTTTTTTAAAATTTAATTTCATTTGGGTTTTTTTTCTTTTTGCGTAATTGCTCTT
>JBAMAW010001506.1:0-28853 GCA_037043295.1 Amiota minor | reverse complement strand
TTAATCAAGCTCACCTGGAGTTGGCAGCCGAAAAAACGGAAGCGGTCCTCCTGTCCACACGGAAAGTACGAGAGTCTTTCGTGTTTCGTGTAGGGGATGTCTATATAACCGCCCAGCCTTCTATTAAGTACCTAGGAGTGTTAATTGATGCTAGGCTGACCTTCAAGGACCACCAGTTAACGTTGTTGGAGCCTTATCCCTCATATTGGCAAACATAGGTGGGCCCCGAGCAAACAAGCGGAGGCTTTACAATATTTATTTGTTGCTAACAAAAAATGTTAAAATGAACCTTAATAGCAAATTTATGCGCCAGGATATTGACCTAAGTTGACAGTCTCGGCTTATTTTCAGCCTTAAGACGCTCTGAACTTCTAAGAAATATGTGCATGCGTGCAGAGTGAGATGTAGTACACAAGAAATCACATAATGAATGATGCTACAATCTTTTTAATACGCAAATATATAATAGTACACAATTCATAATACAATTATTCATTAATATCATTTTCAATATTTTTTTTTTTAATTTTTCATATCAAACTGTTTTGGGGATGAGTCAGTCAATTGCAATTCTTGGGATTATTACTTATCACCTCTAACAAATGCTGAAACATATCTTGTTTCTTATTAATTTTTTGTTCTTTATATTTATCTTATTTATTACACAAAAAAAAAAAGAAACAAAACACAGAACCTGATTCAAAATTATCATCATCGCCAACAGCCAAATTCTGGTCCTGACTTAATCAAGTTCACCTGGAGTTGGCAGCCGAAAAAACGGAATCGGTCCTCCTGTCCACACGGAAAGTACGAGAGTCTTTCGTGTTTCGTGTAGGGGATGTCTATATAACCTCCCAGCCTTCTATTAAGTACCTAGGAGTGTTAATTGATGCTAGGCTGACCTTCAAGGACCACCTGGTCAGCGTAAGCAATAAAGCATTTAAAGTTGTTGGAGCCTTATCCCGCATAATGGCAAACATAGGTGGGCCCCGAGCAAACAAGCGGAGGCTTTACAATATTTATTTGTTGCTAACAAAAAATGTTAAAATGAACCTTAATAGCAAATTTATGCGCCAGGATATTGACCTAAGTTGACTCGCTCGGCTTCTTTTCAGCCTTAAGACGCTCTGAACTTCTAAGAAATATGGGCATGCGTGCAGAGTGAGATGTAGTACACAAGAAATCACATAATGAATGATGCTACAATCTTTTTAATACGCAAATATATAATAGTACACAATTCATAATACAATTATTCATTAATATCATTTTCAAATTTTTTTTTTTTTAATATTTCATATCAAACTGTTTTGGGGATGAGTCAGTCAATTGCAATTCTTGGGATTATTATTTATCATCCCTAACAAATGCTGAAACATATCTTGTTTCTTAATAATTTTTTGTTCTTTATATTTTTTTTATTTATTGCAAACAAAACAAAAAAAAATCAAAAAACCTGATTCAAAATTATCATCATCGCCAACAGCCAAATTCTGGTCCTGACTTAATCAAGCTCACCTGGAGTTGGCAGCCGAAAAAAAGGAATCGGTCCTACTGTCCACACGGAAAGTACGAGAGTCTTTCGTGTTTCGTGTAGGGGATGTCTATATAACCTCCCAGCCTTCTATTAAGTACCTAGGAGTGTTAATTGATGCTAGGCTGACCTTCAAGGACCACCTGGTCAGCGTAAGCAATAAGGCAGTTAAAGTTGTTGGAGCCTTATCCCTCATATTGGCAAACATAGGTGGGCCCCGAGCAAACAAGCGGAGGCTTTACAATATTTATTTGTTGCTAACAAAAAATGTTAAAATGAACCTTAATAGCAAATTTATGCGCCAGGATATTGACCTAAGTTGACTCTCTCGGCTTCTTTTCAGCCTTAAGACGCTCTGAACTTCTAAGAAATATGTGCATGTGTGCAGAGTGAGATGTAGTACATAAGAAATCACTTAATGAATGATGCTACAATCTTTTTAATACGCAAATATATAATAGTACACACTTCAAAATATATTCATTCATTGATATCATTTTCAATTTTTTTTTTTAATTTTTCATATCAAACTGTTTTGGGGATGAGTCAGTCAATTGCAATTCTTGGGATTATTACTTATCACCTCTAACAAATGCTGAAACATATCTTGTTTCTTATTAATTTTTCGTTCTTTAAATTTAGTTTATTTATGACACAAAAAAAAAAAGAAACAAAACACAAAACCTGAATCAAAATTATCATCATCGCCAACAGCCAAATTCTGGTCCTGACTTAATCAAGTTCACCTGGAGTTGGCAGCCGAAAAAACGAAATCGGTCCTCCTGTCTACACGGAAAGTACGAGAGTCTTTCGTGTTTCGTGTAGGGGATGTCTATATAACCTCCCAGCCTTCTATTAAGTACCTAGGAGTGTTCAGGCATTGTCAGTGTAAAGTTGTTGGAGCCTTATCCCGCATAATGGCAAACATAGGTGGGCCCCGAGCAAACAAGCGGAGGCTTTACAATATTCATTTGTTGCTAACAAAACATGTTAAAATGAACCTTAATAGCAAATTTATGCGCCAGGATATTGACCTAAGTTGACTCGCTCGGCTTCTTTTCAGCCTTAAGACGCTCTGAACTTCTAAGAAATATGTGCATGTGTGCAGAGTAAGATGTAGTACACAAGAAATCACATAATGAATGATGCTACAATCTTTTTAATACGCAAATATATAATAGTACACAATTCATAACACATTCACTCATTAATATCATTTTCAATTTTTTTTTTTTTTAATATTTCATATCAAACTGTTTTGGGGATGAGTCAGTCAATTGCAATTCTTGGGATTATTATTTATCACCTCTAACAAATGCTAAAACATATCTTGTTTCTTATTAATTTTTTGTTCTTTAAATTTAGTTTATTTATTACACAAAAAAAAAACAGAAACAAAACACAAAACCTGAATCAAAATTATCATCATCGCCAACAGCCAAATTCTGGTCCTGACTTAATCAAGTTCACCTGGAGTTGGCAGCCGAAAAAACGAAATCGATCCTCCTGTCCACACGGAAAGTACGAGAGTCTTTCGTGTTTCGTGTAGGGGATGTCTATATAACCTCCCAGCCTTCTATTAAGTACCTAGGAGTGTTAATTGCAGTTAAAGTTGTTGGAGCCTTATCCCGCATAATGGCAAACATAGGTGGGCCCGAGCAAACAAGCGGAGGCTTTACAATATTCATTTGTTGCTAACAAAACATGTTAAAATGAACCTTAATAGCAAATTTATGCGCCTGGATATTGACCTAAGTTGACTCGCTCGGCTTCTTTTCAGCCTTAAGACGCTGTGAACTTCTAAGAAATATGTGCATGTGTGCAGAGTAAGATGTAGTACACAAGAAATCACATAATGAATGATGCTACAATCTTTTTAATACGCAAATATATAATAGTACACAATTCATAACACATTCACTCATTAATATCATTTTCAATTTTTTTTTTTTTAATATTTCATATCAAACTGTTTTGGGGATGAGTCAGTCAATTGCAATTCTTGGGATAATTATTTATCACCTCTAACAAATGCTAAAACATATCTTGTTTCTTATTAATTTTTTGTTCTTTAAATTTAGTTTATTTATTACACAAAAAAAAAACAGAAACAAAACACAAAACCTGAATCAAAATTATCATCATCGCCAACAGCCAAATTCTGGTCCTGACTTAATCAAGTTCACCTGGAGTTGGCAGCCGAAAAAACGGAATCGGTCCTCCTGTCCACACGGAAAGTACGAGAGTCTTTCGTGTTTCGTGTAGGGGATGTCTATATAACCTCCCAGCCTTCTATTAAGTACCTAGGAGTGTTAATTGATGCTAGGCTGACCTTCAAGTACCACCTGGTCATCGTAAGCAATAAAGCAGTTAACGTTGTTGGAGCCTTATCCCGCATAATGGCAAACATAGGTGGGCCCCGAGCAAACAAGCGGAGGCTTTACAATATTTATTTGTTGCTAACAAAAAATGTTAAAATGAACCTTAATAGCAAATTTATGCGCCTGGATATTGACCTAAGTTGACTCGCTCGGCTTCTTTTCAGACTTAAGACGCTCTGAACTTCTAAGAAATATGGGCATGCGTGCAGAGTGAGATGTAGTACACAAGAAATCACATAATGAATGATGCTACAATCTTTTTAATACGCAAATATATAATAGTACACAATTCATAATACAATTATTCATTAATATCATTTTCAATTTTTTTTTTTTTAATATTTCATATCAAACTGTTTTGGGGATGAGTCAGTCAATTGCAATGCTTGGGATTATTACTTATCACCTCTAACAAATGCTGAAACATATCTTGTTTCTTATTAATTTTTTGTTCTTTATATTTATCTTATTTATTACACAAAAAAAAAAGAAACAAAACACAGAACCTGATTCAAAATTATCATCATCGCCAACAGCCAAATTCTGGTCCTGACTTAATCAAGCTCACCTGGAGTTGGCAGCCGAAAAAAGGAATCGGTCCTACTATCCACACGGAAAGTACGAGAGTCTTTCGTGTTTCGTGTAGGGGATGTCTATATAACCTCCTAGCCTTCTATTAAGTACCTAGGAGTGTTAATTGATGCTAGGCTGACCTTCAAGTACCACCTGGTCATCGTAAGCAATAAGGCAGTTAAAGTTGTTGGAGCCTTATCCCGCATAATGGCAAACATAGGTGGGCCCCGAGCAAACAAGCGGAGGCTTTACAATATTCATTTGTTGCTAACAAAACATGTTAAAATGAACCTTAATAGCAAATTTATGCGCCAGGATATTGACCTAAGTTGACTCGCTCGGCTTCTTTTCAGCCTTAAGACGCTCTGAACTTCTAAGAAATATGTGCATGTGTGCAGAGTAAGATGTAGTACACAAGAAATCACATAATGAATGATGCTACAATCTTTTTAATACGCAAATATATAATAGTACACAATTCATAACACATTCACTCATTAATATCATTTTCAATTTTTTTTTTTTAATATTTCATATCAAACTGTTTTGGGGATGAGTCAGTCAATTGCAATGCTTGGGATTATTACTTATCACCTCTAACAAATGCTGAAACATATCTTGTTTCTTATTAATTTTTTGTTCTTTATATTTATCTTATTTATTACACAAAAAAAAAAGAAACAAAACACAGAACCTGATTCAAAATTATCATCATCGCCAACAGCCAAATTCTGGTCCTGACTTAATCAAGCTCACCTGGAGTTGGCAGCCGAAAAAAGGAATCGGTCCTACTATCCACACGGAAAGTACGAGAGTCTTTCGTGTTTCGTGTAGGGGATGTCTATATAACCTCCTAGCCTTCTATTAAGTACCTAGGAGTGTTAATTGATGCTAGGCTGACCTTCAAGTACCACCTGGTCATCGTAAGCAATAAGGCAGTTAAAGTTGTTGGAGCCTTATCCCGCATAATGGCAAACATAGGTGGGCCCCGAGCAAACAAGCGGAGGCTTTACATTATTTATTTGTTGCTAACAAAAAATGTTAAAATGAACCTTAATAGCAAATTTATGCGCCAGGATATTGACCTAAGTTGACTCGCTCGGCTTCTTTTCAGCCTTAAGACGCTCTGAACTTCTAAGAAATATGTGCATGTGTGCAGAGTAAGATGTAGTACACAAGAAATCACATAATGAATGATGCTACAATCTTTTTAATACGCAAATATATAATAGTACACAATTCATAACACATTCACTCATTAATATCATTTTCAATTTTTTTTTTTTTAATATTTCATATCAAACTGTTTTGGGGATGAGTCAGTCAATTGCAATTCTTGGGATTATTATTTATCACCTCTAACAAATGCTAAAACATATCTTGTTTCTTATTAATTTTTTGTTCTTTAAATTTAGTTTATTTATTACACAAAAAAAAAACAGAAACAAAACACAAAACCTGAATCAAAATTATCATCATCGCCAACAGCCAAATTCTGGTCCTGACTTAATCAAGTTCACCTGGAGTTGGCAGCCGAAAAAACGGAATCGGTCCTCCTGTCCACACGGAAAGTACGAGAGTCTTTCGTGTTTCGTGTAGGGGATGTCTATATAACCGCCCAGCCTTCTATTAAGTACCTAGGAGTGTTAATTGATGCTAGGCTGACCTTCAAGTACCACCTGGTCATCGTAAGCAATAAAGCAGTTAACGTTGTTGGAGCCTTATCCCGCATAATGGCAAACATAGGTGGGCCCCGAGCAAACAAGCGGAGGCTTTACAATATTTATTTGTTGCTAACAAAAAATGTTAAAATGAACCTTAATAGCAAATTTATGCGCCTGGATATTGACCTAAGTTGACTCGCTCGGCTTCTTTTCAGCCTTAAGACGCTCTGAACTTCTAAGAAATATGGGCATGCGTGCAGAGTGAGATGTAGTACACAAGAAATCACATAATGAATGATGCTACAATCTTTTTAATACGCAAATATATAATAGTACACAATTCATAACACATTCACTCATTAATATCATTTTCAATTTTTTTTTTTTTAATATTTCATATCAAACTGTTTTGGGGATGAGTCAGTCAATTGCAATTCTTGGGATTATTACTTATCACCTCTAACAAATGCTGAAACATATCTTGTTTCTTATTAATTTTTCGTTCTTTAAATTTAGTTTATTTATGACACAAAAAAAAAAAGAAACAAAACACAAAACCTGAATCAAAATTATCATCATCGCCAACAGCCAAATTCTGGTCCTGACTTAATCAAGTTCACCTGGAGTTGGCAGCCGAAAAAACGAAATCGATCCTCCTGTCCACACGGAAAGTACGAGAGTCTTTCGTGTTTCGTGTAGGGGATGTCTATATAACCTCCCAGCCTTCTATTAAGTACCTAGGAGTGTTAATTGCAGTTAAAGTTGTTGGAGCCTTATCCCGCATAATGGCAAACATAGGTGGGCCCCGAGCAAACAAGCGGAGGCTTTACAATATTCATTTGTTGCTAACAAAACATGTTAAAATGAACCTTAATAGCAAATTTATGCGCCTGGATATTGACCTAAGTTGATTCTCTCGGCTTCTTTTCAGCCTTAAGACGCTCTGAACTTCTAAGAAATATGTGCATGTGTGCAGAGTAAGATGTAGTACACAAGAAATCACATAATGAATGATGCTACAATCTTTTTAATACGCAAATATATAATAGTACACAATTCATAACACATTCACTCATTAATATCATTTTCAATTTTTTTTTTTTTAATATTTCATATCAAACTGTTTTGGGGATGAGTCAGTCAATTGCAATTCTTGGGATTATTATTTATCACCTCTAACAAATGCTAAAACATATCTTGTTTCTTATTAATTTTTTGTTCTTTAAATTTAGTTTATTTATTACACAAAAAAAAAACAGAAACAAAACACAAAACCTGAATCAAAATTATCATCATCGCCAACAGCCAAATTCTGGTCCTGACTTAATCAAGTTCACCTGGAGTTGGCAGCCGAAAAAACGGAATCGGTCCTCCTGTCCACACGGAAAGTACGAGAGTCTTTCGTGTTTCGTGTAGGGGATGTCTATATAACCTCCCAGCCTTCTATTAAGTACCTAGGAGTGTTAATTGATGCTAGGCTGACCTTCAAGTACCACCTGGTCATCGTAAGCAATAAAGCAGTTAACGTTGTTGGAGCCTTATCCCGCATAATGGCAAACATAGGTGGACCCCGAGCAAACAAGCGGAGGCTTTACAATATTTATTTGTTGCTAACAAAAAATGTTAAAATGAACCTTAATAGCAAATTTATGCGCCTGGATATTGACCTAAGTTGACTCGCTCGGCTTCTTTTCAGACTTAAGACGCTCTGAACTTCTAAGAAATATGTGCATGTGTGCAGAGTAAGATGTAGTACACAAGAAATCACATAATGAATGATGCTACAATCTTTTTAATACGCAAATATATAATAGTACACAATTCATAATACAATTATTCATTAATATCATTTTCAATTTTTTTTTTTTTAATATTTCATATCAAACTGTTTTGGGGATGAGTCAGTCAATTGCAATGCTTGGGATTATTACTTATCACCTCTAACAAATGCTGAAACATATCTTGTTTCTTATTAATTTTTTGTTCTTTATATTTATCTTATTTATTACACAAAAAAAAAAAGAAACAAAACACAGAACCTGATTCAAAATTATCATCATCGCCAACAGCCAAATTCTGGTCCTGACTTAATCAAGTTCACCTGGAGTTGGCAGCCGAAAAAACGAAATCGATCCTCCTGTCCACACGGAAAGTACGAGAGTCTTTCGTGTTTCGTGTAGGGGATGTCTATATAACCTCCCAGCCTTCTATTAAGTACCTAGGAGTGTTAATTGCAGTTAAAGTTGTTGGAGCCTTATCCCGCATAATGGCAAACATAGGTGGGCCCCGAGCAAACAAGCGGAGGCTTTACAATATTCATTTGTTGCTAACAAAACATGTTAAAATGAACCTTAATAGCAAATTTATGCGCCTGGATATTGACCTAAGTTGATTCTCTCGGCTTCTTTTCAGCCTTAAGACGCTCTGAACTTCTAAGAAATATGTGCATGTGTGCAGAGTAAGATGTAGTACACAAGAAATCACATAATGAATGATGCTACAATCTTTTTAATACGCAAATATATAATAGTACACAATTCATAACACATTCACTCATTAATATCATTTTCAATTTTTTTTTTTTTAATATTTCATATCAAACTGTTTTGGGGATGAGTCAGTCAATTGCAATTCTTGGGATTATTATTTATCACCTCTAACAAATGCTAAAACATATCTTGTTTCTTATTAATTTTTTGTTCTTTAAATTTAGTTTATTTATTACACAAAAAAAAAACAGAAACAAAACACAAAACCTGAATCAAAATTATCATCATCGCCAACAGCCAAATTCTGGTCCTGACTTAATCAAGCTCACCTGGAGTTGGCAGCCGAAAAAAGGAATCGGTCCTACTATCC
Organism: Amiota minor; assembly: GCA_037043295.1. Classification (NCBI taxonomy): domain Eukaryota; kingdom Metazoa; phylum Arthropoda; class Insecta; order Diptera; family Drosophilidae; genus Amiota; species Amiota minor. Next base: position 19,842 of record JBAMAW010001506.1, on the reverse strand, counting down.
ACACGGAAAGTACGAGAGTCTTTCGTGTTTCGTGTAGGGGATGTCTATATAACCTCCCAGCCTTCTATTAAGTACCTAGGAGTATTAATTGATGCTAGGCTGACCTTCAAGTACCACCTGGTCATCGTAAGCTATAAGGCAGTTAAAGTTGTTGGAGCCTTATCCCGCATAATGGCAAACATAGGTGGGCCCCGAGCAAACAAGCGGAGGCTTTACATTATTTATTTGTTGCTAACAAAAAATGTTAAAATGAACCTTAATAGCAAATTTATGCGCCAGGATATTGACCTAAGTTGACTCGCTCGGCTTCTTTTCAGCCTTAAGACGCTCTGAACTTCTAAGAAATATGGGCATGCGTGCAGAGTGAGATGTAGTACACAAGAAATCACATAATGAATGATGCTACAATCTTTTTAATACGCAAATATATAATAGTACACAATTCATAACACATTCACTCATTAATATCATTTTCAATTTTTTTTTTTTTAATATTTCATATCAAACTGTTTTGGGGATGAGTCAGTCAATTGCAATGCTTGGGATTATTACTTATCACCTCTAACAAATGCTGAAACATATCTTGTTTCTTATTAATTTTTTGTTCTTTATATTTATCTTATTTATTACACAAAAAAAAAAAAGAAAAAAAACACAAAACCTGAATCAAAATTATCATCATCGCCAACAGCCAAATTCTGGTCCTGACTTAATCAAGTTCACCTGGAGTTGGCAGCCGAAGAAACGGAATCGGTCCTCCTGTCCACACGGAAAGTACGAGAGTCTTTCGTGTTTCGTGTAGGGGATGTCTATATAACCTCCCAGCCTTCTATTAAGTACCTAGGAGTGTTAATTGATGCTAGGCTGACCTTCAAGTACCACCTGGTCATCGTAAGCAATAAGGCAGTTAACGTTGTTGGAGCCTTATCCCGCATAATGGCAAACATAGGTGGGCCCCGAGCAAACAAGCGGAGGCTTTACAATATTTATTTGTTGCTAACAAAAAATGTTAAAATGAACCTTAATAGCAAATTTATGCGCCTGGATATTGACCTAAGTTGACTCGCTCGGCTTCTTTTCAGACTTAAGACGCTCTGAACTTCTAAGAAATATGGGCATGTGTGCAGAGTGAGATGTAGTACACAAGAAATCACATAATGAATGATGCTACAATCTTTTTAATACGCAAATATATAATAGTACACAATTCATAATACAATTATTCATTAATATCATTTTCAATTTTTTTTTTTTTAATATTTCATATCAAACTGTTTTGGGGATGAGTCAGTCAATTGCAATTCTTGGGATTATTACTTATCACCTCTAACAAATGCTGAAACATATCTTGTTTCTTATTAATTTTTCGTTCTTTATATTTATCTTATTTATTACACAAAAAAAAAAAAGAAAAAAAACACAAAACCTGAATCAAAATTATCATCATCGCCAACAGCCAAATTCTGGTCCTGACTTAATCAAGTTCACCTGGAGTTGGCAGCCGAAAAAACGGAATCGGTCCTCCTGTCCACACGGAAAGTACGAGAGTCTTTCGTGTTTCGTGTAGGGGATGTCTATATAACCTCCCAGCCTTCTATTAAGTACCTAGGAGTGTTAATTGCAGTTAAAGTTGTTGGAGCCTTATCCCGCATAATGGCAAACATAGGTGGGCCCCGAGCAAACAAGCGGAGGCTTTACAATATTCATTTGTTGCTAACAAAACATGTTAAAATGAACCTTAATAGCAAATTTATGCGCCTGGATATTGACCTAAGTTGATTCTCTCGGCTTCTTTTCAGCCTTAAGACGCTCTGAACTTCTAAGAAATATGTGCATGTGTGCAGAGTGAGATGTAGTACACAAGAAATCACATAATGAATGATGCTACAATCTTTTTAATACGCAAATATATAATAGTACACAATTCATAACACATTCACTCATTAATATCATTTTCAATTTTTTTTTTTTTTCATTTCTCATATCAAACTGTTTTGGGGATGAGTCAGTCAATTGCAATTCTTGGGATTATTATTTATCACCTCTAACAAATGCTAAAACATATCTTGTTTCTTATTAATTTTTTGTTCTTTAAATTTAGTTTATTTATTACACAAAAAAAAAACAGAAACAAAACACAAAACCTGAATCAAAATTATCATCATCGCCAACAGCCAAATTCTGGTCCTGACTTAATCAAGTTCACCTGGAGTTGGCAGCCGAAAAAACGGAATCGGTCCTCCTGTCCACACGGAAAGTACGAGAGTCTTTCGTGTTTCGTGTAGGGGATGTCTATATAACCTCCCAGCCTTCTATTAAGTACCTAGGAGTGTTAATTGATGCTAGGCTGACCTTCAAGTACCACCTGGTCATCGTAAGCAATAAAGCAGTTAACGTTGTTGGAGCCTTATCCCGCATAATGGCAAACATAGGTGGACCCCGAGCAAACAAGCGGAGGCTTTACAATATTTATTTGTTGCTAACAAAAAATGTTAAAATGAACCTTAATAGCAAATTTATGCGCCTGGATATTGACCTAAGTTGACTCGCTCGGCTTCTTTTCAGACTTAAGACGCTCTGAACTTCTAAGAAGTATGGGCATGCGTGCAGAGTGAGATGTAGTACACAAGAAATCACATAATGAATGATGCTACAATCTTTTTAATACGCAAATATATAATAGTACACAATTCATAATACAATTATTCATTAATATCATTTTCAATTTTTTTTTTTTTAATATTTCATATCAAACTGTTTTGGGGATGAGTCAGTCAATTGCAATGCTTGGGATTATTACTTATCACCTCTAACAAATGCTGAAACATATCTTGTTTCTTATTAATTTTTTGTTCTTTATATTTATCTTATTTATTACACAAAAAAAAAAGAAACAAAACACAGAACCTGATTCAAAATTATCATCATCGCCAACAGCCAAATTCTGGTCCTGACTTAATCAAGTTCACCTGGAGTTGGCAGCCGAAAAAACGAAATCGATCCTCCTGTCCACACGGAAAGTACGAGAGTCTTTCGTGTTTCGTGTAGGGGATGTCTATATAACCTCCCAGCCTTCTATTAAGTACCTAGGAGTGTTAATTGCAGTTAAAGTTGTTGGAGCCTTATCCCGCATAATGGCAAACATAGGTGGGCCCCGAGCAAACAAGCGGAGGCTTTACAATATTCATTTGTTGCTAACAAAACATGTTAAAATGAACCTTAATAGCAAATTTATGCGCCTGGATATTGACCTAAGTTGATTCTCTCGGCTTCTTTTCAGCCTTAAGACGCTCTGAACTTCTAAGAAATATGTGCATGTGTGCAGAGTAAGATGTAGTACACAAGAAATCACATAATGAATGATGCTACAATCTTTTTAATACGCAAATATATAATAGTACACAATTCATAACACATTCACTCATTAATATCATTTTCAATTTTTTTTTTTTTAATATTTCATATCAAACTGTTTTGGGGATGAGTCAGTCAATTGCAATTCTTGGGATTATTATTTATCACCTCTAACAAATGCTAAAACATATCTTGTTTCTTATTAATTTTTTGTTCTTTAAATTTAGTTTATTTATTACACAAAAAAAAAACAGAAACAAAACACAAAACCTGAATCAAAATTATCATCATCGCCAACAGCCAAATTCTGGTCCTGACTTAATCAAGCTCACCTGGAGTTGGCAGCCGAAAAAAGGAATCGGTCCTACTATCCACACGGAAAGTACGAGAGTCTTTCGTGTTTCGTGTAGGGGATGTCTATATAACCTCCCAGCCTTCTATTAGGTACCTAGGAGTGTTAATTGATGCTAGGCTGACCTTCAAGGACCACCAGTTAACGTTGTTGGAGCCTTATCCCGCATAATGGCAAACATAGGTGGGCCCCGAGCAAACAAGCGGAGGCTTTACAATATTTATTTGTTGCTAACAAAAAATGTTAAAATGAACCTTGATAGCAAATTTATGCGCCAGGATATTGACCTAAGTTGACTCTCTCGGCGTATTTTCAGCCTTAAGACGCTCTGAACTTCTAAGAAATATGTGCATGCGTGCAGAGTGAGATGTAGTACATATGAAATCACATAATGAATGATGCTACAATCTTTTTAATACGCAAATATATAATAGTACACCATTCATAATATATTCATTCATTAATATCATTTTCAATTTTTTTTTTTTAATTTTTCATATCAAACTGTTTTGGGGATGAGTCAGTCAATTGCAATTCTTGGGATTATTACTTATCAACCTCTAACAAATGCTGAAACATATCTTGTTTCTTCTTAATTTTTTGTTCTTTATATTTATTTTATTTATTACACAACAAAAAAAAGAAACAAAACACAAAACCTGAATCAAAATTATCATCATCGCCAACAGCCAAATTCTGGTCCTGACTTAATCAAGTTCACCTGGAGTTGGCAGCCGAAAAAACGGAATCGGTCCTCCTGTCCACACGGAAAGTACGAGAGTCTTTCGTGTTTCGTGTAGGGGATGTCTATATAACCGCCCAGCCTTCTATTTAGTACCTAGGAGTGTTAATTGATGCTAGGCTGACCTTCAAGGACCACCAGTTAACGTTGTTGGAGCCTTGTCCCGCATAATGGCAAACATAGGTGGGCCCCGAGAAAACAAGCGGAGGCTTTACAATATTTATTTGTTGCTAACAAAAAAATGTTAAAATGAACCTTAATAGCAAATTTATGCGCCTGGACATTGACCTAAGTTGACTCGCTCGGCTTCTTTTCAGCCTTAAGACGCTCTGAACTTCTAAGAAATATGTGCATGCGTGCAGAGTGAGATGTAGTACACAAGAAATCACTTAATGAATGATGCTACAATCTTTTTAATACGCAAATATATAATAGTACACAATTCATAATACATTCATTCATTAATATCATTTTCAATTTTTTTTTTTTAATTTTTCATATCAAACTGTTTTGGGGATGAGTCAGTCAATTGCAATTCTTGGGATTATTACTTATCACCTCTAACAAATGCTGAAACATATCTTGTTTCTTATTAATTTTTTGTTCTTTATATTTATTTTATTTATTACACAACAAAAACAAAGAAACAAAACACAAAACCTGAATCAAAATTATCATCATCGCCAACAGCCAAATTCTGGTCCTGACTTAATCAAGTTCACCTGGAGTTGGCAGCCGAAAAAACGGAATCGGTCCTCCTGTCCACACGGAAAGTACGAGAGTCTTTCGTGTTTCGTGTAGGGGATGTCTATATAACCGCCCAGCCTTCTATTAAGTACCTAGGAGTGTTAATTGATGCTAGGCTGACCTTCAAGGACCACCTGGTCAGCGTAAGCAATAAGGCAGTTAACGTTGTTGGAGCCTTATCCCGCATAATGGCAAACATAGGTGGGCCCCGAGCAAACAAGCGGAGGCTTTACAATATTTATTTGTTGCTAACAAAAAATGTTAAAATGAACCTTAATAGCAAATTTATGCGCCTGGATATTGACCTAAGTTGACTCGCTCGGCTTCTTTTCAGCCTTAAGACGCTCTGAACTTCTAAGAAATATGTGCATGCGTGCAGAGTGAGATGTAGTACACAAGAAATCACATAATGAATGATGCTACAATCTTTTTAATACGCAAATATATAATAGTACACAATTCATAATATAATTATTCATTAATATCATTTTCAATTTTTTTTTTTTAATATTTCATATCAAACTGTTTTGGGGATGAGTCAGTCAATTGCAATTCTTGGGATTATTACTTATCACCTCTAACAAATGCTGAAACATATCTTGTTTCTTATTAATTTTTTGTTCTTTATATTTATCTTATTTATTACACAAAAAAAAAAAGAAACAAAACACAAAACCTGATTCAAAATTATCATCATCGCCAACAGCCAAATTCTGGTCCTGACTTAATCAAGCTCACCTGGAGTTGGCAGCCGAAAAAACGGAATCGGTCCTCCTGTCCACACGGAAAGTACGAGAGTCTTTCGTGTTTCGTGTAGGGGATGTCTATATAACCTCCCAGCCTTCTATTAAGTACCTAGGAGTGTTAATTGATGCTAGGCTGACCTTCAAGGACCACCTGGTCAGCGTAAGCAATAAGGCAGTTAAAGTTGTTGGAGCCTTATCCCGCATAATGGCAAACATAGGTGGGCCCCGAGCAAACAAGCGGAGGCTTTACAATATTTATTTGTTGCTAACAAAAAATGTTAAAATGAACCTTAATAGCAAATTTATGCGCCAGGATATTGACCTAAGTTGACTCCTCGGCTTCTTTTCAGCCTTAAGACGCTCTGAACTTCTAAGAAATATGTGCATGCGTGCAGAGTGAGATGTAGTACAAAGAAATCACTTAATGAATGATGCTACAATCTTTTTAATACGCAAATATATAATAGTACACAATTCATAACACATTCACTCATTAATATCATTTTCAATTTTTAATTCATTAAAGTTTTGGGGTTGAGTCAGTCAATTGCAATTCTTGGGATTATTACTTATCACCTCTAACAAATGCTGAAACATATCTTGTTTCTTATAATTTTGTTCTTTATATTTATCTTATTTATTACACAAAAAAAAAAGAAACAAAACACAAAACCTGATTCAAAATTATCATCATCGCCAACAGCCAAATTCTGGTCCTGACTTAATCAAGCTCACCTGGAGTTGGCAGCCGAAAAAACGGAATCGGTCCTACTGTCCACACGGAAAGTACGAGAGTCTTTCGTGTTTCGTGTAGGGGATGTCTATATAACCTCCAGCCTTCTATTAATACCTAGGAGTGTTAATTGATGCTAGGCTGACCTTCAAGGACCACCTGGTCAGCGTAAGCAATAAGGCAGTTCAAGTTGTTGGAGCCTTATCCCTCATATTGGCAAACATAGGTGGGCCCCGAGCAAACAGCGGAGGCTTGACATATTTCTTTGTTGCTCATAAAATGTTAAATGAACCTTAATAGCAAATTTATGCGCCAGATATTGACCTAATTGACTCTCTCGGCTTCTTTTCAGTTAGCTTGAACTTTAAGAAATATGTATGACACATAGATAACATAAGAAACAAAATACAAATCTTGAATCAAATATTATCATCATCGCCAAATATATTCTTCATGACTTTTCAATTTTATTTTTAGTTGTCATATCAAACTGTTTTGAGGATATAGTCAATTGCATTCTTGATTATTACTTATCACCTCTAACAAATGCTGAAACATATCTTGTTTCTTATTAATTTTTTTTCTTTATATTTATTTATTTATTACACAAAAAAAAAAGAAACAAAACACAAAACCTGAATCAAAATTATCATCATCGCCAACAGCAAATTCTGGTCCTGACTTAATCAAGGTCCTCCTGTCCACACGGAAAGTACGAGAGTCTTTCGTGTTTCGTGTAGGGGATGTCTATATAACCTCCCAGCCTTCTATTAAGTACCTAGGAGTGTTAATTGATGCTAGGCTGACCTTCAAGGACCACCTGGTCAGCGTAAGCAATAAGGCAGTTAAAGTTGTTGGAGCCTTATCCCTCATAATGGCAAACATAGGGGGGCCCCGAGCAAACAAGCGGAGGCTTTACAATATTTATTTGTTGCTAACAAAAAATGTTAAAATGAACCTTAATAGCAAATTTATGCGCCAGGATATTGACCTAAGTTGATTCTCTCGGCTTCTTTTCACCCTTAAGACGCTCTGAACTTCTAAGAAATATGTGCATGTGTGCAGAGTGAGATGTAGTACATAAGAAATCACTTAATGAATGATGCTACAATCTTTTTAATACGCAAATATATAATAGTACACAATTCATAATACATTCATTCATTAATATCATTGTCAATTTTTTTTTGTTTTCATTTATCATATCAAACTGTTTTGGGGATGAGTCAGTCAATTGCAATTCTTGGGATTATTATTTATCATCCCTAACAAATGCTGAAACATATCTTGTTTCTTAATAATTTTTTGTTCTTTATATTTTTTTTATTTATTGCAAACAAAACAAAAAAAAATCAAAAAACCTGATTCAAAATTATCATCATCGCCAACAGCCAAATTCTGGTCCTGACTTAATCAAGCTCACCTGGAGTTGGCAGCCGAAAAAAAGGAATCGGTCCTCCTGTCCACACGGAAAGTACGAGAGTCTTTCGTGTTTCGTGTAGGGGATGTCTATATAACCTCCCAGCCTTCTATTAAGTACCTAGGAGTGTTAATTGATGCTAGGCTGACCTTCAAGGACCACCTGGTCAGCGTAAGCAATAAGGCAGTTAACGTTGTTGGAGCCTTATCCCGCATAATGGCAAACATAGGTGGGCCCCGAGCAAACAAGCGGAGGCTTTACAATATTTATTTGTTGCTAACAAAAAATGTTAAAATGAACCTTAATAGCAAATTTATGCGCCTGGATATTGACCTAAGTTGACTTCGCTCGGCTTCTTTTCAGCCTTAAGACGCTCTGAACTTCTAAGAAATATGTGCATGTGTGCAGAGTGAGATGTAGTACATAAGAAATCACTTAATGAATGATGCTACAATCTTTTTAATACGCAAATATATAATAGTACACAATTCATAATACATTCATTCATTAATATCATTGTCAATTTTTTTTTGTTTTCATTTATCATATCAAACTGTTTTGGGGATGAGTCAGTCAATTGCAATTCTTGGGATTATTATTTATCATCCCTAACAAATGCTGAAACATATCTTGTTTCTTAATAATTTTTTGTTCTTTATATTTTTTTTATTTATTGCAAACAAAACAAAAAAAAATCAAAAAACCTGATTCAAAATTATCATCATCGCCAACAGCCAAATTCTGGTCCTGACTTAATCAAGCTCACCTGGAGTTGGCAGCCGAAAAAAAGGAAGCGGTCCTCCTGTTCACACGGAAAGTACGAGAGTCTTTCGTGTTTCGTGTAGGGGATGTCTATCTAACCTCCCAGCCTTCTATTAAGTACCTAGGAGTGTTAATTGATGCTAGGCTGACCTTCAAGGACCACCTGGTCAGCGTAAGCAATAAGGCAGTTAACGTTGTTGGAGCCTTATCCCGCATAATGGCAAACATAGGTGGGCCCCGAGCAAACAAGCGGAGGCTTTACAATATTTATTTGTTGCTAACAAAAAATGTTAAAATGAACCTTAATAGCAAATTTATGCGCCAGGATATTGACCTAAGTGGACAGTCTCGGCTTATTTTCAGCCTTAAGACGCTCTGAACTTCTAAGAAATATGTGCATGCGTGCAGAGTGAGATGTAGTACACAAGAAATCACATAATGAATGATGCTACAATCTTTTTAATACGCAAATATATAATAGTACACAATTCATAATACAATTATTCATTAATATCATTTTCAATATTTTTTTTTTAATTTTTCATATCAAACTGTTTTGGGGATGAGTCAGTCAATTGCAATTCTTGGGATTATTACTTATCACCTCTAACAAATGCTGAAACATATCTTGTTTCTTATTAATTTTTTGTTCTTTATATTTATCTTATTTATTACACAAAAAAAAAAAGAAACAAAACACAAAACCTGATTCAAAATTATCATCATCGCCAACAGCCAAATTCTGGTCCTGACTTAATCAAGCTCACCTGGAGTTGGCAGCCGAAAAAACGGAATCGGTCCTACTGTCCACACGGAAAGTACGAGAGTCTTTCGTGTTTCGTGTAGGGGATGTCTATATAACCTCCCAGCCTTCTATTAAGTACCTAGGAGTGTTAATTGATGCTAGGCTGACCTTCAAGGACCACCTGGTCAGCGTAAGCAATAAGGCAGTTAAAGTTGTTGGAGCCTTATCCCTCATATTGGCAAACATAGGTGGGCCCCGAGCAAACAAGCGGAGGCTTTACAATATTTATTTGTTGCTAACAAAAAATGTTAAAATGAACCTTAATAGCAAATTTATGCGCCAGGATATTGACCTAAGTTGACTCTCTCGGCTTCTTTTCAGCCTTAAGACGCTCTGAACTTCTAAGAAATATGTGCATGTGTGCAGAGTGAGATGTAGTACATAAGAAATCACTTAATGAATGATGCTACAATCTTTTTAATACGCAAATATATAATAGTACACACTTCATAATATATTCATTCATTGATATCATTTTCAATTTTTTTTTTTAATTTTTCATATCAAACTGTTTTGGGGATGAGTCAGTCAATTGCAATTCTTGGGATTATTACTTATCACCTCTAACAAATGCTGAAACATATCTTCTTTCTTATTAATTTTTTGTTCTTTATATTTATTTTATTTATTACACAAAAAAAAAAGAAACAAAACACAAAACCTGAATCAAAATTATCATCATCGCCAACAGCTAAATTCTGGTCCTGACTTAATCAAGTTCACCTGGAGTTGGCAGCCGAAAAAACGGAATCGGTCCTCCTGTCCACACGGAAAGTACGAGAGTCTTTCGTGTTTCGTGTAGGGGATGTCTATATAACCTCCCAGCCTTCTATTAAGTACCTAGGAGTGTTAATTGATGCTAGGCTGACCTTCAAGGACCACCTGGTCAGCGTAAGCAATAAGGCAGTTAAAGTTGTTGGAGCCTTATCCCTCATATTGGCAAACATAGGTGGGCCCCGAGCAAACAAGCGGAGGCTTTACAATATTTATTTGTTGCTAACAAAAAATGTTAAAATGAACCTTAATAGCAAATTTATGCGCCAGGATATTGACCTAAGTTGACTCGCTCGGCTTCTTTTCAGCCTTAAGACGCTCTGAACTTCTAAGAAATATGTGCATGCGTGCAGAGTGAGATGTAGTACACAAGAAATCACATAATGAATGATGCTACAATCTTTTTAATACGCAAATATATAATAGTACACAATTCATAATACATTCATTCATTAATATCATTTTCAATTTTTTTTTTTTTAATATTTCATATCAAACTGTTTTGGGGATGAGTCAGTCAATTGCAATTCTTGGGATTATTATTTATCATCCCTAACAAATGCTGAAACATATCTTGTTTCTTAATAATTTTTTGTTCTTTATATTTTTTTTATTTATTGCAAACAAAACAAAAAAAAATCAAAAAACCTGATTCAAAATTATCATCATCGCCAACAGCCAAATTCTGGTCCTGACTTAATCAAGCTCACCTGGAGTTGGCAGCCGAAAAAAAGGAATCGGTCCTCCTGTCCACACGGAAAGTACGAGAGTCTTTCGTGTTTCGTGTAGGGGATGTCTATATAACCTCCCAGCCTTCTATTAAGTACCTAGGAGTGTTAATTGATGCTAGGCTGACCTTCAAGGACCACCTGGTCAGCGTAAGCAATAAGGCAGTTAAAGTTGTTGGAGCCTTATCCCTCATATTGGCAAACATAGGTGGGCCCCGAGCAAACAAGCGGAGGCTTTACAATATTTATTTGTTGCTAACAAAAAATGTTAAAATGAACCTTAATAGCAAATTTATGCGCCAGGATATTGACCTAAGTTGACTCTCTCGGCTTCTTTTCAGCCTTAAGACGCTCTGAACTTCTAAGAAATATGTGCATGTGTGCAGAGTGAGATGTAGTACACAAGAAATCACTTAATGAATGATGCTACAATCTTTTTAATACGCAAATATATAATAGTACACAATTCATAATACATTCATTCATTAATATCATTTTCAATTTTTTTTTTTTTAATTTTTCATATCAAACTGTTTTGGGGATGAGTCAGTCAATTGCAATTCTTGGGATTATTACTTATCACCTCTAACAAATGCTGAAACATATCTTGTTTCTTATTAATTTTTTGTTCTTTATATTTAGTTTATTTATTACACAAAAAAAAAAAGAAACAAAACACAAAACCTGAATCAAAATTATCATCATCGCCAACAGCCAAATTCTGGTCCTGACTTAATCAAGTTCACCTGGAGTTGGCAGCCGAAAAAACGGAATCGGTCCTCCTGTCCACACGGAAAGTACGAGAGTCTTTCGTGTTTCGTGTAGGGGATGTCTATATAACCGCCCAGCCTTCTATTAAGTACCTAGGAGTGTTAATTGATGCTAGGCTGACCTTCAAGGACCACCAGTTAACGTTGTTGGAGCCTTGTCCCGCATAATGGCAAACATAGGTGGGCCCCGAGAAAACAAGCGGAGGCTTTACAATATTTATTTGTTGCTAACAAAAAAATGTTAAAATGAACCTTAATAGCAAATTTATGCGCCTGGACATTGACCTAAGTTGACTCGCTCGGCTTCTTTTCAGCCTTAAGACGCTCTGAACTTCTAAGAAATATGTGCATGCGTGCAGAGTGAGATGTAGTACACAAGAAATCACATAATGAATGATGCTACAATCTTTTTAATACGCAAATATATAATAGTACACAATTCATAATACATTCATTCATTCATATCATTGTCAATTTTTTTTTGTTTTCATTTATCATATCAAACTGTTTTGGGGATGAGTCAGTCAATTGCAATTCTTGGGATTATTATTTATCATCCCTAACAAATGCTGAAACATATCTTGTTTCTTAATAATTTTTTGTTCTTTATATTTTTTTTATTTATTGCAAACAAAACAAAAAAAAATCAAAAAACCTGATTCAAAATTATCATCATCGCCAACAGCCAAATTCTGGTCCTGACTTAATCAAGCTCACCTGGAGTTGGCAGCCGAAAAAAAGGAAGCGGTCCTGTTTTGGGGATGAGTCAGTCAATTGCAATTCTTGGGATTATTACTTATCACCTCTAACAAATGCTGAAACATATCTTGTTTCTTATTAATTTTTCGTTCTTTAAATTTAGTTTATTTATGACACAAAAAAAAAAAGAAACAAAACACAAAACCTGAATCAAAATTATCATCATCGCCAACAGCCAAATGCTGGTCCTGACTTAATCAAGTTCACCTGGAGTTGGCAGCCGAAAAAACGGAATCGGTCCTCCTGTCCACACGGAAAGTACGAGAGTCTTTCGTGTTTCGTGTAGGGGATGTCTATATAACCTCCCAGCCTTCTATTAAGTACCTAGGAGTGTTAATTGATGCTAGGCTGACCTTCAAGTACCACCTGGTCATCGTAAGCAATAAAGCAGTTAACGTTGTTGGAGCCTTATCCCGCATAATGACAAACATAGGTGGGCCCCGAGCAAACAAGCGGAGGCTTTACAATATTTATTTGTTGCTAACAAAAAATGTTAAAATGAACCTTAATAGCAAATTTATGCGCCTGGATATTGACCTAAGTTGACTCGCTCGGCTTCTTTTCAGACTTAAGACGCTCTGAACTTCTAAGAAATATGGGCATGCGTGCAGAGTGAGATGTAGTACACAAGAAATCACATAATGAATGATGCTACAATCTTTTTAATACGCAAATATATAATAGTACACAATTCATAACACATTCACTCATTAATATCATTTTCAATTTTTTTTTTTTAATTTTTCATATCAAACTGTTTTGGGGATGAGTCAGTCAATTGCAATTCTTGGGATTATTACTTATCACCTCTAACAAATGCTGAAACATATCTTGTTTCTTATTAATTTTTTGTTCTTTATATTTATCTTATTTATTACACAAAAAAAAAAGAAACAAAACACAAAACCTGATTCAAAATTATCATCATCGCCAACAGCCAAATTCTGGTCCTGACTTAATCAAGCTCACCTGGAGTTGGCAGCCGAAAAAACGGAATCGGTCCTCCTGTCCACACGGAAAGTACGAGAGTCTTTCGTGTTTCGTGTAGGGGATGTCTATATAACCTCCCAGCCTTCTATTAAGTACCTAGGAGTGTTAATTGATGCTAGGCTGACCTTCAAGGACCACCTGGTCAGCGTAAGCAATAAGGCAGTTAAAGTTGTTGGAGCCTTATCCCTCATATTGGCAAACATAGGTGGGCCCCGAGCAAACAAGCGGAGGCTTTACAATATTTATTTGTTGCTAACAAAAAATGTTAAAATGAACCTTAATAGCAAATTTATGCGCCAGGATATTGACCTAAGTTGACTCTCTCGGCTTCTTTTCAGCCTTAAGACGCTCTGAACTTCTAAGAAATATGTGCATGTGTGCAGAGTGAGATGTAGTACACAAGGAATCACTTAATGAATGATGCTACAATCTTTTTAATACGCAAATATATAATAGTACACACTTCATAATACATTCATTCATTGATATCATTTTCAATTTTTTTTTTTTAATTTTTCATATCAAACTGTTTTGGGGATGAGTCAGTCAATTGCAATTCTTGGGATTATTACTTATCACCTCTAACAAATGCTGAAACATATCTTGTTTCTTATTAATTTTTTGTTCTTTAAATTTAGTTTATTTATTACACAAAAAAAAAACAGAAACAAAACACAAAACCTGAATCAAAATTATCATCATCGCCAACAGCCAAATTCTGGTCCTGACTTAATCAAGTTCACCTGGAGTTGGCAGCCGAAAAAACGGAATCGGTCCTCCTGTCCACACGGAAAGTACGAGAGTCTTTCGTGTTTCGTGTAGGGGATGTCTATATAACCTCCCAGCCCTCTATTAAGTACCTAGGAGTGTTAATTGATGCTAGGCTGACCTTCAAGTACCACCTGGTCATCGTAAGCAATAAGGCAGTTAACGTTGTTGGAGCCTTATCCCGCATAATGGCAAACATAGGTGGGCCCCGAGCAAACAAGCGGAGGCTTTACAATATTTATTTGTTGCTAACAAAAAATGTTAAACTGAACCTTAATAGCAAATTTATGCGCCAGGATATTGACCTAAGTTGACTCGCTCGGCTTCTTTTCAGACTTAAGACGCTCTGAACTTCTAAGAAATATGGGCATGCGTGCAGAGTGAGATGTATTACACAAGAAATCACATAATGAATGATGCTACAATCTTTTTAATACGCAAATATATAATAGTACACAATTCATAATACATTCATTCATTCATTAATATCATTTTCAATTTTTTTTTTTTTAATATTTCATATCAAACTGTTTTGGGGATGAGTTAGTCAAGTGCAATTCTTGGGATTATTACTTATCACCTCTAACAAATGCTGAAACATATCTTGTTTCTTATTAATTTTTTGTTCTTTATATTTATTTTATTTATTACACAAAAAAAAAACAGAAAAAAAACACAAAACCTGAATCAAAATTATCATCATCGCCAACAGCCAAATTCTGGTCCTGACTTAATCAAGTTCACCTGGAGTTGGCAGCCGAAAAAACGGAATCGGTCCTCCTGTCCACACGGAAAGTACGAGAGTCTTTCGTGTTTCGTGTAGGGGATGTCTATATAACCTCCCAGCCCTCTATTAAGTACCTAGGAGTGTTAATTGATGCTAGGCTGACCTTCAAGTACCACCTGGTCATCGTAAGCAATAAGGCAGTTAACGTTGTTGGAGCCTTATCCCGCATATTGGCAAACATAGGTGGGCCCCGAGCAAACAAGCGGAGGCTTTACAATATTTATTTGTTGCTAACAAAAAATGTTAAACTGAACCTTAATAGCAAATTTATGCGCCAGGATATTGACCTAAGTTGACTCGCTCGGCTTCTTTTCAGCCTTAAGACGCTCTGAACTTCTAAGAAATATGTGCATGCGTGCAGAGTGAGATGTAGTACATAAGAAATCACATAATGAACGATGCTACAATCTTTTTAATACGCAAATTTATAATAGTACACAATTCATAATACATTCATTCATTAATATCATTTTCAATTTTTTTTTTTATTTTTCATATCAAACTGTTTTGGAGACAAGAATTTTGAAATGAATATACGAGTATGTATCAATAAAACTAATGAGATCAAAAGATATATATAAATAGTTCTATGATTCAGTGGTTTATTGTGTATTAAGTACAAAAAGAACGGGGCACTTGAATAGGGGCATCACACTTTGCACATCAAGACAGAGACGGGAGGAGCTACATACCCTTAATCCGACTCTGTTCATAATCGGGAAATAATAAATAAATTCACAAAAACAAGCATGAAATCAAACACCACTGTTGGGTAAGCGTTTGCCATACTTTCGTCGAACATTCGACCCAAGTGTTAAATAGCAGTGCGTCATCATTTCTGATTGAAAAGAAGAAATTTAGAATAAAAATTTGTAATAGTAAACAAAAGTTAATAATAAACAAGATCAAATGCAACAATCTGGGCAATATTGTTTACTCTCATTAGAGACTTGAAAACGTCAGATAATAGTGAGACTCCCCATAGGATAAAAATATATTATCTAAGTAAGTCCTAGGTTGTAAGTGTAGATAGTTTATAATATGTAAATTGCCTTAGCACTAAGTGAATATGTAAGTACCAAAACATAAATATAAACTATTTAAACAAAAAAAATCTATAATAATAATAATTGCTAAGCTTATTACTTTCTACTTAACATGTTTGTATTGGGTCCAGAACCAAACGTATTTATCTAGTTCTATCGCTTGTCCTTCCACTGAAAAAGCTGCGTTCCTCGATTCCTCTATCAATGTAGTCTAGTTGTTTCTAGAAGGCTTGCACTCTGTAAAAAACAAAAAACAAAATAAAAATACATTTTTAAAAAATAATAAGGTTTGATATTTTTTTCAATTGAATAATTTTTATAATTAAAAAAAAAAAAAACTAGTAAGACGAAGATTACCCTATGCCGAAGTTGATATATTCTTCACGATGCTATAAACGCACTTTATAATTTGCTCGTAGATTGGCTAGTGTTGGTCAAGTTTGCTCTAGGGTAGACTCGATTTAATATCAGTAAAAAGTTGTAGAAGAAATAGAAGTACATACTTAGTAAGTTACCTTATAAAAAGTGAGACATATTGATAAAATACGAGATAAATACATTAGCACTGTTTAAAATGTAGTATTCACTTACAATCTAGTCAACCAGTATTCGATTCTTATAATAATGACTTAAATGATGATTGTGATGATGATGCTGATTAGTGTTAATTATTATAAACAAAGATTAGAAAATATTTGCTCAGTTAATAGGTACATATTTATCTTTGCATAGTGTGATCAGAGATCAAAGAACCATCAATACTACAACAAAGTGCTGTGCATGAAAATTTAGAATAATTTGGCCATCACTGACAAATAGACTGAATGACTTATATAATTTATTGGTTTTACCCTCTATTAAAAAAAGGAAATCCTAAGATCTTGGTTATGGTCACACACAGTAAGCAACCACGACACCAATCTTCTGGAAGCTAGAATTGAATTGTAATCACAAACATGTGTACGATGTGTGTCTCAAAAGTTTTCAAGTCACCCATAGCACACTAGTTGATGACATAAAATCGCTTGACGTGATGAGTGACTTTTTGAACAGTTTCAGGCTGTAGAAGAAGTGTCGATTGAAACATATTGCCCAGTCAATTGGAGATTTCTTCACAAGATGCCATGTGTTGGATAAAGAAAAACTAACCCAGCGTAGATTTATAAACAAAGATTGTATCCCTTTATAAAATATACCTTGTATTTAATCGCATATACTCTTTGTGTGTAGATTACCAAATTTGGCTGAAAAAATGCAGCAAATGTTCGAACTTTCTAAATAAAACTTCTTTTATAATGTTGATTTTACAACCAAAGATATAAACCTTGTTGATTTTACTTGTCAACAAAGTTGAGAATACAAAATAATATTTCATTATAAAACATCCTAACGGATGCCACTTTTAACCTCATACTGCTAGTAGCCTATTATTAATTTCTTTTATGTGTCGTCTTTCGTATTATTTGCACAGTCTACGATATTCCCCAAAAATTAACACATAACATAAGTAAACCATAAATTCGATATCTTAACAAATATATTGAAACAAAAAAATATTTAAAACTTTGGTCCCAACTTCTTTCAATATTTTACAATATTCACTGAGTCTGTAATCCATACAATTTGAAGCATCTACAACTTGTGCAAATCCTTGTTATGAATCCAGATGGTTTCCACTTGAGTGTAGTGGTGATCGCAATCGGTAACAGGATAAATCACTCCTCTTTACACTTTTTTCTGCACATATGCCAATCTTACTATTAACATATGCAAATGACACTTGTGTTCTGTTCAATTCTGGCTAGTCCATGAAAACTGGGACATAATAAATAATTACTTGCATCGAGTCCTTACTAGGGCCAAATGTTGGAATATCACCTTATATTTCAGTAAATCATCTCATTGTGACTTTACGCTGAGGTGCGTGCCCATATATAACTCAAAGATCATTCCGAAGGTGAACCAAGTTTGACACCTTAGTCTAATCCCGGCCAAGTACCTTATCTGGCGTGCACATGTAAACTCTTCTTTCTAACTGCAACTGCAACTCCCTCTCATGTATTTCCCAATCTTTGTCTCTACACAACGGTATCTCTATCTGTGTTGTTGATATATGTACCATATAACTTTCTTGCTATTGCCTTCTATTTGTAATATTTCCTTCCTCCATAATTTTATTTTATTAAATTTTAATGAAAATTTAAGTTTCTTTTATAAAAATTTATAAATCAGGAAGTGATGGTTATTTTAATAAATTTTATAAGCAAACTTATCCTATATCATTTTCATCTAACTTCAAATTCGCAAAGTTGTTGCAATGAATTGATGTACATACTAAATACTAATCTCTCAAATCTATTTTGAGTCTACTATTATACTATAGAAAATAATTACCGAAAACTTTCCTGCCAAATTATCCTGAACCGAAAACGCCATCACACTCGCCCTTGTCGGGTTGACCATCTGCCTTGCTTGTTAATGGGATGCTGTCTGAGCAGTGCAAGTGTTCATTCGGCATATCGAGAAATTTGAGCGTCCGCGAAAGTCTGCGTAAATGCAACAAACGAACAAATATCTAAAACACAAAATACAAGAAAAATGTGGAAGCCAAATTAGCATACAACATTCAATTTATTTAAATAATTTTATTTTGCTTTTTGCAATTAAATTATGCTCAATTTGTAATTTATATCATTTGATTGGTAAACGACGAGGTTTGAAGAAGTTAAAATATGAATAGTATATGAGAGAAAATTCTTTTCTTTTCCTTTTTTTTTTTTTTTTCATCAAAGAATTGGAAGTAGTGCATATAATAAAATTATATTCGCTTCTGAACTTCATATGTACTTTGTACATATTATGTATATATTGTCTTAGTTTTTCCAATGAATCTAATTTTTGTAAATAAATAAGAAAATTTGAAATTGGCTGTCATGGGACTGACAACAGAACTGAAAACGTAAAAGTGTGAAATACAATTTTGTAAATTAAAATAATTAACATTTGCCTGGTTTTTACATAAATCGGCATTCTGTGTTTTAGATATTTGTTCGTTTGTTGCATTTACGCAGACTTTCGCGGACGCTCAAATTTCTCGATATGCCGAATGAACACTTGCACTGCTCAGACAGCATCCCATTAACAAGCAAGGCAGATGGTCAACCCGACAAGGGCGAGTGTGATGGCGTTTTCGGTTCAGGATAATTTGGCAGGAAAGTTTTCGGTAATTATTTTCTATAGTATAATAGTAGACTCAAGAGAGATTTGAGAGATTAGTATTTAGTATGTACATCAATTCATTGCAACAACTTTGCGAATTTGAAGTTAGATGAAAATGATATAGGATAAGTTTGCTTATAAAATTTATTAAAATAACCATCACTTCCTGATTTATAAATTTTTATAAAAGAAACTTAAATTTTCATTAAAATTTAATAAAATAAAATTATGGAGGAAGGAAATATTACAAATAGAAGGCAATAGCAAGAAAGTTATATGGTACATATATCAACAACACAGATAGAGATACCGTTGTGTAGAGACAAAGATTGGGAAATAC
>JBAMAW010001505.1:0-17311 GCA_037043295.1 Amiota minor | reverse complement strand
AACCTGGGGACTAACCGATTCTCCGCACTTGCTGAGAGCCCCCCACAAAAAAGCGGAGACAGCCACAAAAATTTTAAGTAGCTTTCACGGAGCTACCTACCAAGATCTTGGATAATCCCAAGTTAATGTACTTGGCTTCGAAGAATTCTAATAAATCAATTTCCGATTTCTCTTGTTTAACCTGATATCTAAGAAATTATATCCATATCTAATTTTTGCGATGGCAATCTACTGGTATTGGTCAAATCCCAATTAAACGCAGACAAATTCGTCAAAACCACCAACCTCTCTGGCATTTGTGAGGTATCGTGTAAATTGCACGAGACTCTCAATAATGTGAAAAGCATGATATACGCCTTTACCTGGCCTCCATTTCTGAAGATGAGATTATAAAGGAACTCAGCTTCCAAAACGTAAAAGATATTTACAAATTCACTAAAGTCATTGATTGCAAAGCAAAACCATGCTACCTACCTTTGAGCTCTACCAACTTCCAACGAAAATTGATGTCTCATGGCATTTAGTCAAAGTACGTGAGTACATTCCCAACCCCATGAGGTGCAGAACATGCCAACTACATGGACGCACTGCTTAACATTGCAAGAGTTGACCATTGTGCCATAACTGCGACCTTCCCCTACACATTCCTGAGCATTGCACGCGGACAAAGTGTGTTAACTGTGCAGAAGAACACCCCGCATCCTCCCGTCAATGCAGGAAATATAATGAAAATTAAGAAATAATGAGGATAAAGACGTCGTCAAATGTACTATGCGTGAAGCTAAGTAGCTATATCAATACCACAAACACATAGTCCAACACTAGCTTACCCACCAATGCTAAATATCTCGAATCCAATTTCACATCCATAGACCAAGAATTTGCACTTAAACCTGCCCGAAAAGGTTGAGGACAAGTTATTACTTTTATACAACTCAATTTTCGAATCAGGGTCCTATCTTTACACATGGAGATCCTCCGTGGTAGTCTCTATTCTCAAACTCAATAAATCTCCCCAAGAAATAACAAGCATTCGCCCTATTTCAATACTTCCCTGTTTAGCCAAAATAGTAGAAAAAATTATTGCAATGCTTTTGATGTGGTTCATCACAAAAAACATATATATCAGCCCCAACCAATCTGCTTTTCGACCTAAGCACAGTACGCTTGACTCCTTATTACACATCCATCAACACGCGTCAGACACTCTTTCGTCTAGAAACCAAATCACCATGTTGGCAATGGACTTTGAAAGAGCCCTCGACCGCGTTGGGGTACATACGGTTCTGCTTCAGCCCTCCCGTTGAGGTGTGAGTCCGAAAATCTTTAACATAATAAAGGCATTCATGACCAAACGATCGATTCGGATCACAGTAAATAATAACCTCTTAAAATTTTATACTCTCCACAACGCTATCCCCCAAGGGTCTCCTCTCTCCGTAGTGCTTTTCATGATAGCTTTCCAAGCACTTAATGATATAATATTAAGCTTCAGAGAATTGAACTATCGTTATATGCCTATGATACGATCATCTTTGCAAAATATAAGGGTAATAATGTGTTAAACACAATATTCTTAGAAATCGTTGAGAGAATATTGTAGAATAGATAGAAAAAATCTTGACAACCGTCTAAGCATTATTAAATTCCTAAATTTCAAAAGATCTCTCATTCACATATCATCCCATATTCAAGTTACCACACTGTCTCTATCTCGCATAAATTATGCTCTTCCAATAAATGGTTAGTGTTCTCTGTCCACCTGAAAGTCTATTTTCCCACCCTATCACGCTGCAGTGAGACGAAGCATAGGAGCCTTCCCAACAACGCCTACTAAGTGTATTCATGCGGAGGCTGGGTTGCCGGATATTGCAACCAGAGTAGCTCAAATGACTTACAAACTCATTCCTAAGTTGTATTGCTCTACCAACGATATCCGAACTAAGGATTTTCAACAAGCAAGAAAAGGAAGACGTAGATATAAAGTACTGTCCACTATCCGGAGATGCGCTCGCTTTTCAATACTACACAACATCCACGAACCATATCAGTGGAATGAAGTGTCACCCAATCCCCCTTGGGCTCTTCATCATTCTTCTTTAAATACATCACTGAATGGTTTCTCCAAATCCTCAACTTCAAGTTCTGTTTTACGCCAATTGCTGGCGAAGGAAACATCTAACCTACGGATGATAGAATGGAACTGGCTATTTACTGAAGCTCCTAAACGGATACAAGCACCTCGTTTGCAGTTACAAAAGTAAAAGCTATTCACATAGCGAAAGCACATAAAGGCAAATATATAATCTGCACGGATAGCCTGTCAACAGTTTTAGGAGGTCAAAATATATATAACAACAACCACATTTTCTGCGAACTCCGCAATCTCTGCATCAAATACCAAAAGAAAATACAACTCATTTCCTGGGTTCCTGGCAACGTGGGAATAGAAGGGAATGAACACGCGGATACAGCAGCAAAGGAAGCGGGCTATGCACCATATCTGGCAGTCATCCCGGGCGTAGAACGCGATATCTGGAAATATATAAAAGGTATCCTAAGAGATATGGAACTCTCACAATGGCAATCATGTAACCACTGGTATAAAAATTCCAACCCTTCCAAAAGACCTATCCACTTCCCTGACTCCTGCGATCGTCCAACTTGTTCCTTGTTGGTACGATTGAGAGCGGGGCACAGTCAATTCACTCAACCTCATTGTCCATTCTGTGGTGAATCCTTTTCAATAAAACACCTGCTATATGATTGCATAAATCACCACATCACTAGAACAAAACTTTCGGAAACATTCTACCGTCCACATTAATTCTATTTCCTTCCCTCGATAATATTAGCAAAATAGTATCCTTCATCAAATCCTGTAACCTTAGTAATTTAATGTAATCTTTTTTATTAAGACAGACGAGTCGAAGGCCTTGCAGCTCTTAAAACTTGGTTATTTATTATATGTAACTACAAATGCTTATAATCTACACCTGTAAATAAATAAATAAATAAGCTTCTCAAGAAGTTTGGAGACATCGGAGACCTTTTAAAGTATATATATTCTTGATCAGCTCTTCGATTTACACATGTCCGTCTGCTTGGAAACTAGTCCGTCAGTTTTTAAGCTATGGAGCTAAAATTTTGCAAAAACCTTTCTTTTTATTAGACGCACATATGTCCATATGTCGGAATCAGCCAAATCGGACTACTAGGGAAAGTACCTCCCATACAAACTCAAATTCAAATTTATATTCTTATTATTAGCAAAACTTTATTGTTTCTATCAAAATTTGAATGCTATAAATATTTAGACCATATTCATCAACCATGTAAATTACAAGATCCTAGGATTATTGGATAGCTTAGCTCCCATACAACAATAAATCACAGAAGCGTGAAGAGTATTAAAACTTCGCCATAGCCGAATATAATCTTTTTCTTTGTTCTTGTACGTATCGTTTCATTTCGAATGTTTCGCGTGTGAACGAACAATGCATATAGCATCTATTCAGAGTGAGTAATTAAGTACAGCAAAAAGGTCTTGTCTTTTGAATAGTGAATATAAATGTATTAAAGCTGGTAAAAAAAAATTAAAAGAGTAGGACTTTTTAGTTAAAAAATTATTATTACACACATAGACGTATACACGCAAAACAGGCGGCCGTGCAACGATGTTTTGTTGTCATTAACAAATTTGTAATGGGCACCAGGTTGATTTGAACTTTTTCCGAGAAATTAATCCAACGTATGTTTTAATATCGTCAGAGTTAAAATTTTTCTGGAAGATTAGTGGGAATTAAAAGGAAAATTTGGCAGCTTTATCCACCAGTTCATTGCCGGGGATAAGGCAATGGCCGGGGACCCAAAGTATGATCGGAAATTATCTGATTGATGATTGATAAAAATTAAGGTTTGAGATATTGGCTATCGCTTCTATTGAGGAGAGAGAATCAGTACAAATGGTGAAGGTCACTCCAGAAGCTTTGTTGACCGCAACGAAAATTGCTATTATTTCAGCAGAATAATCCGAGGAATAGTAAGGAAGGATGGATATGTTTATTGAGTAGGGGGTGATAACACAGCATGATGAAGAATTGCATGATTGTGATCCATCGGTGTAAAAAAATGTGAGGGATTTGAAGGAATTCTTGATTTCTAAGAAATGTTTTTGAAACATTTCTGGTGGCGTTGTAGATTTGAGAAGTAAGTGGAGCGTAGTGTTAAGTGTAGGGGGGGTTGAATGACCATGGCGGATTTTTTTTAGTTTTAAATGCTAGTTTAACTGGTAAATGAAGTTGTTTTCTAAGAGAAATTGAAAGGTGTAATGAGGATGGGTATCTTTAGATTTTTTTCGCTTTTAAACTTTTTTTTTCACAGGAGTGGCTAGAGGCGAGTCTTTGGAGTGATGGATAGATTTAATCAGGTTGGCGGCGATCATTTCTTTTTTGCATTCTAAAATCATTATATTTGATTTAAAGAAGAGATTGTTGATAGGTGTTGATCTGAAGCCGCCCAATGCGAATCAAATTGCAGAATGAAAAATGGACTTTAGTTTGATGACTTGCGATTTAGGGGAGTTGCCGTACAGATATAAGCCAAAGCCTATTTATGCCATTAAAATTGCTTTAATGATAGAAAGGAGTTAGTAAGTTGGTTGCAATAGTATTTGTTATTGGATAGACATTTTGTAATGTTTAATCTCTTAGTAAGGAAGGCGATGAAGTTTGCTACATGGTCGCTCCACTTGTAGGATTTGGTGAAGTGTGTTCCGAAAATTCTTAAAACTTTTACATTGGATATTTTGGCTAGGTTGGATTTCAGTTGTGGTTGGCAATGTTGCTTTCTACATATGTGGAGGTGTTTACATTTGGAAACAGAGAGTTCCGCACCTAAGTAATCGCACCAATAAAGAATAACTGTAAGAAGGGGATCCACATCATTACAGTTATTCTTACCGATTTTTTTTGAAAATATGGTAATCATCTGCTTAGGCGCAGAAGTCAAATTGTTTATGGACTCTAATTCTTCTATTGAGTCCATTGAAGGCAGTAAGGAAGAGGATAACTGATAAGTGTAAGCCTTGAGGGATACCATTATGCTTGAGATGAGTTTGGGAGTGATGATTGTTTACAAAAACGTTTATTTTTTGTTGGTTATAAAGTTTATTACATAATTTGTAATTTTAGGGCCTATTTCCCACTTGATAATTTCATCTATGATAGAGTGAATCCCTATCTTATCGAAAGCTTTTATGAAAACTAGGGAGACGATGAAAAAATGATTTCTTGAAGAGAGGGCGGATGAAATCTGGTAGTCTATAGCTAGTAGGGAGTCGGAAATTGATTTGCCCTTCTTAAAGCCGAATTGCCGATTTTCGATTGATTTATTACAAGAAACAAACCACCAGAATCGGTTGGCTATTATTTTGTCAAGTGTTTTAGTCAAGCAGGAATTAAGTGTTATAGGTCTGTAAGAGTTTAGAGAGGCTTTGTAAGAGTTAGGTTTAATAATTGAGATGATTTTACTAAGTTTGTGGTGTTGAGGATTATAATTATTGAAAATATTATTGTTTAAATTTAAGAGTCTATTTTGAACGGAGGTGTATTCTGTCAATGCCAGGTGATTTGCCATTTAATTTTGCGAGTGCAACTTTGAGCTCATTAAATCTGATGGGTTCCTCTAGTTTTTGGGCTGTTATTGAAGGAATAGTGTGTCGATTGTGCTTTGTTTGTGGTGGCAAAAGTTGAGGAGAAATTTATATCTTCAGGTTCTTGCGACCAATATTGGCAAAATTCTTTTTCTATGTGTGCCATATTTGTGATTGGATTTTCGGTACTTGAGGACCGTATACAGTGGACTGAGAAGCGTGATTCAATACCGCAGAAGTTTCTGATGTTTGACCAGATCTTCGTGAAGTCTGTTGTGGGATTTATCTTAGAGGTGAATTTGTGGATTGAGGTTTGTTTGGCTATTTTCAGATGTCGTTTGAATTGACGTTAGCTTTCTTGTATTGTAAGATGGAATACATTGAGATGTTACTGTTACTTTTAAGTTGTGATCGGTAATAATTTTTAGTGTCTGTAAGGGATTGTAGTTGTTGATTCCACCAAGGAACATTGAATTTAGTATTTGGATTTAAAAAGGATTGTGGGATAGAAACGTTAGCACTTTGACGGACTATTTTGGCAATGTTGGCAGATTCCTTTTCAATTTTAGAGGTCATCGGCTTAGTGACATTATAAGTATTTTATTTATTTGTTTATTAGAACTAGCATTATAATTATTTATTTATTTGAAGTTAACTTAACATAGTATTGTACAATATGTATTTTTTATTTTTAATATAAGCAATACTAGTCGTATAGTAGTAGTATTAGTATACTCCTCTTTATAAAATTTTTCATATATACATAGGTACAGATAAAATTAACTTAATTTGGAAAAAAGGAAAAGAAGAAGAAGAAGAACGAGAGGTGATTTATAGCTTGGCTTTGAGCCGTTGGCTGAATTCTGATATTACAAAATTTCTATAATATACTAATGCGCATATATAGCTTGCTAGTCTTCCACCGTTCACCGTTTAATATGTTTATCAGCTCCTTTATTTATTAAGACAAAGTACTGTCAAACTTTAAAATAAAAGGTTTTAACATAAAACGTGATATTAAGACAAAAAAAAAAAAACCTAATTAATAACAAAACAAGTGATTAGAGCTAGTCTTAAAACAATTTTAATTACTTAAAATTGAACGTAAGATAATATATAAGAAATCCACCCGTCTCTGACCCGTTGGAGGTATAATTCTCAGTTGAAATTTTCTTAAAATGTGACACCCTAAATCCATTTAACATAGGACATCTTGATATGAAGTGCGTCAGTGTTTCCTACACATTCGTGTTGCATAGCATGCAACTGGTTGACATATCTGGCGTGAAACGATTTGCATTAAATGGTAATATGTCGCAGCGTACCTTTATTATCATCGTTATTTCACGTTGAGTTAGGTTGGCTTTAAAATATTTTTCTTCAGCTGCTGGTCGCAGGCATTTATAAAAGCGGTTTGCTCTTTGGACAACTTATGAGGCTATCTATCTGCGTTAAAAGAGAGTAAAGTCTTCGTGATGTCTCCTATCCATTCCAGGGGCCTTGTTATTTTTTGACTTTTTTGAAATCTGATGAATATCGGATACTTGTGTACACTATCTAGCACGTCATGAGATTCATATCGTTGGCAATAATGGATTTCACAGTGTTCTTGACTAGGATTTAAGGGGGTTGCAAAGTAATGTTTTAACTGTTCAGCCGATAAATTTGCTCCAGTTTTAAAAGTTTGCCATCTTATTTCGTTTGCAACTCTCCGCCTATCTGTGGTGTCGTTAATGAAGTTTATCATCCGTTCCATCCTCTTAAGGTATTCAAGTTTGGCCTGCGCACACACATTTCTATAGACTGGAACGGCTCTTAAATAGGAAGATTTGTCACACAGATTTGTCCATTATTTGACCTCTTAAATTTGTTTAGAGCTTCAAAGGATTTTATGCGCGCTTTATGGCTTTTAATATTTTCTAATTTCATAGTAAGCTTGTTTGGCATGTGATCCCTCAATATGTGATGACCGACTTCGAAAATTGTGACCAAATGAAGGCACTCCACTGATATTGCGCGTAGATCATTTACAACTTCCGATCGCATTTACAAAAGTAAAATCACCAATTTGATCACCTTGCGTCCTTCCGTTTTGTAACAATAATCCATAGTCTGTAGAGAACTCAGTGAGAACCTTTCCATTTGAATTTGTTACCATGCCTTTTGAATTCCTATTTTCGTAAACTGCATTAAAACTAAGTCTATTTAAATCCATTTGTTGTTGTAGTTGTCCAATTCGTACATTAAAATCTCCCATAATTATTAAGTTTCTTTCTGTTGTTTCTTTGAAGAAATCTTAAAAAAATGAAAACTCGCCTTGCCAGTTAGATCCACTTATATATACTGGAAATAAAGTTATTTCTTTATCGTGATCATATAAACTAATACATCCAATTCCATTTACAGTACGGTATACATTCCTTATTTCTCTTTTGCTTAAATCCTTTTTAATTCCAATGACCATTCCACCGCTAGCTCTTCCATATTGGCTATATCTCGTTACTCAGTTATTTAGTTGCCTGTACTACTCTACTCTCAGTGTTGTGTGTTTCAATTAATGCGAATACATCACTTTGCCGCAAATATTGGAAAATTAAACTTAATTTAAATTAATATTATATATGTATGTACTAGTTTAGGATATACTTTTGGGGTTATCCCTAATTTACAACTAAGCAATACAAAGCACAGCTTCTAAAGTCCTGGGGTCCAAAGCTCGGAAACAGCTAGCTAGCTTTTTCGAATTTTTGCAGCAGCTGTTTTTTGTTGTTGCTTCACTTCTCTATTATTTGCAAACGGTTAGCTGCTTAGTTTGCCGAAATACCGAAATATCTTTGCTTGTGTGTTTTTGTTGTTTATTTTACTATATTTAATTGGTTATATTATATTTTGTGTTATTATTTATATGGTGGTTCAAATTGTTTTTTAATTGTGTCGTCATCGGCTTCACTATTCCTTCTTGTTTTGTTTCGACCGTTGGCGACAGGCAGACATCTTTTTCGCTCGCGTGCCTTCCTCTTCGTGGTGTGCTTTGACATACAGGGTTACTTTCGATTACGTAATCGATACCGATTACACCTCGGTAATCGCTCACAACTGCTGTAACAGTGCACACAAACAATTGAAATCACTTTTAGTTTTATATAAACAATTTTATTTTCTTTTCTTTTTATTTTATGTTTTTACTTATTTTGTTTTTTGTTTTTTTTTGTTTGGCTTACAACAAGTTTACACTATCGGTTCAAACAATGAGATTATTCCTTTTCCTTTTTGTATTCTTTGTTTTTATTTTATGGTGATTATTTTGTTTTGTTCCTTTCTTTTGTTGTAGTAATTTGTTGGAAACAAATTTGTTTTATTTCACTTTTTTTTTAAGTGAAACTTCTTTAGCGAAGGGGTAAAAATCTAAAATATGTGAAAATTAAATGTGACGAAAATCAAAATTTTACGATGTTATTATTATAGAGCTATTTAGGCTAATACAATTGAAATGTGTCCGTGGTGTAGTGGTTAGACTTGCTAGCCGAGGGCGTAGGATTCGAGTCCTGCGCCGGGAATATTTTTTTTTTGTATTTTGGGAAGTGAAACATTGTAGTGTTATATTGTTTCAATACAAAAAGTTATTTTATTTTTCGATCATGCGACCACTTTTTCGTACGTTCTTTCGTAAAGTAAACACAATCAGTAAAAGCATTTTTATACTCTTCACGGAAATGAATAGTATTATAAGTTTCTCATTAAGTTTGTAACATGCAGAAGGAGACAATAAAACCACATAAAGTATATATATTCTTGATCAGCTCGATTAGACGAATTGATTAAGCCATGTCCGTCTGTCCTTCTGTCCGTCTGTATGCATGCAAACTAGTCCCTCAGTTTTTGAGCTAGAGAACTGTAATTTTGCACGAACCTCTCTTTTTACCATTAGCAGAACATTCGTCGGAACCGCCCGAATCGGACCACTAGTGGGGGTACCTCCCATACAAACCACCCATTTGAATTCATGTTCTTATTAGAAAAACTTTTTGATTTTCGTCCTATCAAACTGAAACTTGGACGCTATCAGTTTCCAATACATGTAATGTTTAATGTTATAATATTGTATAATATTAATGTAAAGTATGTTTAATGTGATAATAATAACTGTTTCGCGACCGCCGCACAACCGACCACAACTTGATGCTCTCAGAATACACTTACAACTGTATGCCTAGCTTGTCTCGCACCCGCTGTTGCCAACTCTGCTGCTGATCGATAGTTCGGTCGTCTATCAATATCGGTTGGTCCGATAGTTATCACCGATCACCAGCTCACCACCACTTGTTACATTCGGCCGTCCTGACTACCGGAGTCTGACCCAGACGACAAACACTCCTCGTTCTCAATAATGTACCTCCACAATTTCATGTTGTCTGCGCTTGTTGAGGTAACATTAGGGCCCTCCACTTGAGCTGCTTTTTTGACATCATAGCGACCGTTCCGTTTTACTTTTGTGACTTCGTACGGGCCCAGATAGGTGCTAGCAAGTTTTCTTCCAGCTATGAACTGCGTGCGTTTTATTGCAACCAACTCGCCTTCTTTGTACACTCTTTCGCTTTTGCGACTTCTGTCATAGCTGCTCTTGTACCTTTCTTGTGCCTTCTCAATTTGAGTTCTAGCTTCTTTGCGTATTTTAGTTCTCTCCTCGTCGAAGTCATTAAGAAGCTCTTGCTCCAACACCAAAAGCAGCTTATCACCAATTTTGTTCCTCATGTTAACACCAAACATAAGTTGAAACGGTGTTTTCTTTGTGGAGCAATGTACGTGGGAATTTATAGCCCTCTGCACTTGAGGTACAAATTTGTACCACTTGGACGTATCGTCGGCCGATAACTTAGCGATGATTGAGAGAATACTTCTATTGACCCGTTCAACTTGGCCATTACCCCTTGCCACACCAGTTGTTGTACATACGTGCTCAATCCCATTTTCCTCGACGTAGTCTTTGAAGTCTTTAGAGGTAAACGCAGCACCTCTGTCGCTGACGATACGGCTTGGGTGACCAAATACGTCCGACCATTCTCCCAGTATTTTTAAAATTTCATCACAGCCTGTGCTCTTTGTATTGAACAGCCAGGTAAACTTGGTAAACGCATCGACAACCGCAAAAACATATTTGTACCGTTTAGGCGTTGAATCCATTGGCCCCAAGTGGTCTACGTGTATGGTGTGTAGCGGCTTGTCCCCCTTTTCAATGCAGTGCAGCCGTCCTTCCAACTTAAACCGAATGCCCAACAAGTAATGTCGAAACTTTTCAGTAGCGAGAAAGGCCGCTTTTACTTCCAATATATAGCTTTGGCGTTTCGCATCAGCTGCTGATGTCCTCTTGCTCCAGTAAGCAACTGGATGGAGCTTCTCCTCAAATTCCTGCAGAAGTATTGCACCAAAGGCATCCTTTGATGCGTCTGTGTGAAGTTCCGTCGGTGCATCTCTGCAATATAAACATAACACATCTTTCAGCTGGTTCATAGAGTTTTTCTCTGCTGCTTCAAACTTAAAGGTTGCATCTTTCTTTAAGAGATTAGTCAACGGACGAGTGATATTCGCATAACCCCTGATGAACTTTCGGAAAAATTCCGTTATGCCCAAAAAGGATTGAATACCTTTAATATTTATGGGATATGGAAATTTCCGGACAGCTTGCGTTTTTTCTTTGCCAGGCCAAATTAGACCATTTTCGACTGTGTGACCCAAAAAGTGTATTTTGTTCTGGAGGAAATGACACTTTTTCCATTTGATGCGTAGTTTGTATTTGGCAGCTTCATGCAGCACCGCTTTCAACTTCGACACGCATTCATCATTTGTTTGTGAATATATGATGATATCGTCAACGTACATCTGCATGATATCTTGAGCGATCAGATCTTGAACTACGCAATTGACGAAGCGACTAAATACAGCCGGAGAATTGCAGAAACCAAACGGAGCTCTGCAAAACTCAAACAGTCCCTCTCTGGAAATAAACGCAGTATATTTGCGGCTGGACTCCTCGATTGGCACATGCTATTCTCCAAGTCCATGACAATGAAGACTTTAGACATTGACTTGTTTCTTTATGGCTTCGTGCTCTAATGGGGCATAGCGGCTTGGTTGTTGACGAAATGGCTTCATCTGTTCATCGGGTATAATCTTCATCACGACAGGACATTCAACTGACGACTCGGACGGCTTGCATCCATCAATGATTGACTGAATCAGTGGTTGAAACTGTAAGGGAGCGTCTATGTAATCACCATCATCGATTACGTTATAAACACTTAGCTCATTTGTTGCGCTGCTTGGTTGCGCTACGGCCTTTGAAAAAGTGAACCCTTCATTATTAAGCGACATACAAAACTGCGATGCGAAGTCAAATCCGAGCAACACTTCGTTTTGAATGTTGCAGTCTGGTACTACGACAAACCTTTGTTCTGTTTCGTTTCCATCAACCTGCACTGTGTACGAACGTACCCAGCGGTTGTACTTTGGTATTGCCGAAGCCACGGAGAAGAGAGTAATTCTTCTGCAACTCAACATTTTCCAGTTTCTTGAACACCGACTCGCTCACAATTGACACATCTGCACCCGTGTCAACCAGGCCGGCGATTCTGAGCCTGTTTAGTACTACCACTTTGCAACGCTTTGTGTCTTCGATAACTTGCACCTGCTTTACAACTCGTGGACAATTCTTTGATATATGTCCCACGCCATCGCACTTAAAGCATTTTGTGTCAGCATTACAGTCCTTTCTCCTATGCTCTGCTGATCCACAATTAAAGCATCGAAGCACTCTACTAGTGCTGGATCTATTTTTTTGGCCACCACTATATTGGTTATTTTGTTTTTCCACAGCACATTTTCGCTCGTACACTTCGAACTTCTCCCTCAGTTCATGATATGATTTACAACCATACATGTGGAACTTGTATTCATTTTTGATGCTCAGTCCATCCACTATATAGCCAATGACTGACTCTTCATCAACTTTTCCAAGCGCGGATATTTTTTCATGTTTAGCACATACTCATGAAAATTCTCATCTATCTTTTTTTTTCTTTCTGACAATTTTGCGTGGATATCTGCGCTTCTCAACGTACGCCCAAATTCTGCTATGAGAACATTCCTCAGCTGATCGTATGTACTGACCATAACCGATTCCAAAAACAATTTTACCATCTTGGTCATTTTTCCGCGTGCCTGTACATACTTCTGCTTTTCGGTGAGCTCGTACGCATCTGCGTTCTGCTCAAAATTTGTCAGCCAATGCTCCACTGGGATAGTCTCACCGTCAAAATCAGGCACTACTCGCGCAAAATTGTCTATGGAAATCTTCGGCTCATTTTGCATTCTCTGATTCACTTCATCTGCTTGTATTTTCAGAGTAAGCAATTGAATAATTTGTTGTAGACTCTGGCTGTTCACTTCACCACCGCCTGCTATTGTATTGGCTCCAACTTTGCCAACTGATGGTGAACCACTTCCTGTGATGCCGCCACCGCCACTAATATCTGCAATTGCCGCTTGCGATCGTTTCACAACACCATACTGTTGTCCCTTTGCCTTTTCAACACCAACGTCTTCATCACTCATATTCTCGAATTCATTTCCAACAGATGACGAAATAATTCTAGAAATTTCGTTTTGTTTGCTGCTGTTGCTGCCGTCACTGACGTTGATGCGCTGCTGACTTTTTCGTTTATTTCTTTTTTGGCTTAGGTTGATCCCCCAAATTTAATGTTTAATGTAATAATATTGTATAATATTAATGTAAAGTATGTTAAATGTGTGTGTTTCGCGACCGCCGCACAACCGACCACGACTTGATGCTCTCAGAATCCACTTACAACTGTCTGCATAGCTTGTCTCGCACCCACTGTTGCCAACTCTGCTGCTGATCGATAGTTCGGCCGTCTATCAATATCGGTCGGTCCGATAGTCATCACCGATCACCAGCTCACCACCACTTATTACATACATGCGCAGGACATTTATCGGAACGACCCGACCACTAAGAGGGTACCTCCCATACAAACCAAACATTTGAATTCAGGTTCTTATTAGAAAAACTTTTTTGTTTTTTGTCCTATCGAATTGAAACTTAGATGCTGTCAGTTTTCAAGACAGACCCAAGACATTTGTCAGAACCAGCCGAATCGGACCACTACGGGGAGTACCTCCCATACAATGGATGGTTTGTATTCGAATTCATGTTCTTATTAGAAAAACTTTTTTGGTTGTTGTCCTATCAAACTAAAACTTGGACACTATCAGTTTCCAAGATAGGCCCAGGACATTTGAAGCATCATCGCATTTTGATTTTCGTCACATGTTATTTCCTAATTTTTGGATTTACCTCCCTTTGCTAAAGAAGTTTCACTACCATATTGTGCTTATGAGGATGAGGCACACTACTTAAATTTTTTTTTTTTGTTTCTACAATTTGTTCTTTTTTCTACCAATCTTGTTTTTTGATCTCAATTTTATTCTTTATTAAAGTTCTTTCTTTCAAATTCTGCCCTAATATGAGCAATAGCGATAGAGACCTTCTGCTCAGGGGAAAGTTACGAAGGAAAAGAGGAAATGAGCAAAGTGCAGGACCAGACTTGTCTTGAGCGGGGATCGAACCCGCAGCTCTTTGAATATCAGCCCGAAATTATAAGTTAAAGTGGATATTGTGTATAAAGGCCAATTTGCTATGTCGATTTTGAATTTGGCGCCCAACGTGGAGCCCTTCATCCAGTCTTCTGCGAACAGATCGGACCTAATTCAACATAGCGCGTGCGAGCAACGTGTAAGTGTTTGTGATATTTTTGCGTGTGTGAGAGTAGTAATTTTATTTCAAAATGGCTTCTGTGAACAAAGACTCCGGTGCTAGTGAAAACGTGGGAGGATTGTGTGCCATGCAATACGACCTTATTGCAAGGCTACGACAACGGCATACTAATTTTAAGCAAGATAGTGCCGCTAGAAAAAATAAACCGTATTTTCAGCGGCGGTAGCAGAAATTAAAGGAACTGTCTCAACAATTCGAACAAAACCACAGAGCGTTGATTTTATTAAAATGTCCGCTTACTGACCCACACGTAGTAAATAATGTCGTGAACGAATTTGAAGAGGAGCACATGGAAGTGTTCTGCGCTATTTTTGAGGCTTCTGAATTAATGTTTCAAGCAACTTCGATTGACACAACCATAAATCAGAGTTCTACAGCACCGGTGTCGTCAATTCAATTGCCTAAGCTACCAGAGCCGACGTACTCAGGCAAATTTATTGATTGGCCAGAGTTTCATGATGCATTCATGCAACTGATACACGAGAATAGCGCTCTTTCGAACATACAAAAATTTAAATTTTTGAAACAAACGCTATTTGTAGAACGGGATCTAGACGTACGATAAATGAGTTTGACTAAATCAAACTACTCAACTGCCTGGAAACTCATTGTCAAACGGTATGATAACCCACGCGAGTTATATGTTATTCGTAATAGATAAAATAAAACTCTATTAACTTTAGTTTTTTTTAAATTGGTTTAATTATTTAATGTATTATGTTATATGTAAATTAATGCATAGTCCCAATATCAAATAAAGATACAAAGATAATTGGTTTAATTATTTAATGTATTATGTTATATGTAAATTAATGCATAGTCCCAATATCAAATAAAGATACAAAGATTTTTATTTATTTATTTATATAATGCTAACTTAAAGTTAAAACTAGAAGTTAACAGAAAATTAGCCATGGCTGCCAGGGCCTTCAGCTAATAAAGATATATATTTAAATAACAATGATGATAATAATAATACTAAATAAGTGCTTAAGTTTAAGTTTAGAGTTTACTGTACAGATTTGCTTTTTTAAAGAAGTTAAGAATAAGATTAATGTTAGAGGACGGATCGGAAATGATTGAGATGGGGTCTATATTAGCGAATGTGGATGATCTGAGGGGGTGCAATGAGGAGCAGGATGAGATAATGTGGTGAATGTTAAAAGATACAAAGATAATTATGATTATTATGAATAGTTCTTGAGAACTTTGTCGGTTGGCGGTCTTTCTGGCATATGCAAATGCCTTTTCTTTTATATGTTTTATTGCTTACTAAGCATAAACGACGAAAGCGAAGTCTACGCTGACGTTGTTTATGTTCAGAAAGAATTTTTTGTTTATTTATTCAACGGTGTTATGTTTCATATACTTCTGGACAATTATGCTGATATCGTCCGTATCAGCATAGTTGTTCGAAGTGGGGTTATTGTACTTGGACATAACACGCGTGCAGTTCATGTATCATATGAATGCAATTTATAGTTGATCGCACAAAGGCATGTCTGAATTGCCTCAGCCTAGTTCATCCCAAAGCGCAGTGCACTAGTACTATGACTGTCTACAATGCGGTCAACGACATCATACCCTTTTGCATTTTCCTCAACAACAGACAAATTCTAGATCACAATCGTTGCTTCCAACGGCAGCCGTATTCAATCCCTCTGGTAGAAATGCGCCATCCACATCAAACGGCTCCGCCGTAAATACTAACACAACCCGATTTACTACCGCAGTTGTGTCGAACCTAACACCTTGCACCATGATACTTGCTACCGCACTAGTATGGCTGCACAACAATATAAATTGGTAATCCTCTAACCAGAGCGCTTATTGATCATGGTTCCGAAGGCACACTTATAACTGAAACGGTAGTCCAGTCATTCGGACTTAAGCGTTACCCAGTTCAAGCAGAAATCACTGTAGGTGTAAGCATAGTACTCAATTCAACATTTAATCATGTACTCAATCGGCCTTTGAAGTTTTCATTGACACTACTTTTGTACTAAGAACTCTAACCACCAGATTGCCAAAATCAAATCTCAATATACAAGACGGTTATCATATAGAAGATCTGACTTTAGCTGATCCGACCTTCACTCAACCTAATCGTATCGACTTGCTGATTGGCATAGACGTAATTCCGCAACTTATGCTTTCAGAAATCCAAAGAGGGCGTCCAGACCAACCGATTACACAAAACACGCAGTTGGGATGGATAATCTTTGGTCAACTCGACAGTACACGCTCTCATGTAGGGCACCTTCAATGCTATGCTATCGGACAGACATCTACCTGGACGATTTGGTCCAGAAATTTTTACACAGGAAAGCCTCAGTTCCTCGAGAAATCTCACTCCTGAAGAACAATGGTGTGAGGACCATTTTCTGCAGCGAACTCACATCTCTTAACATTGTCTAATGTTCTCTTCTAAAATAAACAACAAATTTTTGGATTTTCCACCAGCAAAGTCTCAATTAAGAGATTACAATTATACAACAACAACATGCAGCTTGTGTGTTATAAAAATGTTTATAACAACAAAGTGCAAGCAACTAGCTTGTGTGTTTGCAAACTCAAGCAAATGCACGTAGAAAAAAGAAAGAGAAACACACAGAAGCTCGCAGTTGATCTAATTTTTGGTCATGAGAGGATAGACGATAAACGTAAAAACATTGTTTAACACAACAACAACAAATACACACGCCACAGAAACCAAAAGCGATATGCAGACGGACAGACAGACAGAATGACAGATTGACATACTATCGGCCATGACCCTTCCACGCACACGTTGTGAGAGTCCACAA
>JBAMAW010001501.1:0-21467 GCA_037043295.1 Amiota minor | reverse complement strand
TGTCGCTATTGCTCGTATTATATACTAGGTTATAATTTGTAATTATAATCTTAGTTCTAATAAATAAATAAAATAAAACTTCACTAATTTGTAATGTTCATTTAAGTTTTGGATATAAGATAATCTCTGCAGACACGCAGGTGCATATAAAATCTAGAAAGCTTAGGTTCAATATAAATTTCTAATTAAATAATTATGTACAATTCTAATTAAATAATTATGCCTCGAATTAGAGACAGAAACAGAATTTGAATGATAGGAAAGACTCTAGAAGCATTTTATTTATTAACCTGTCCAAATTTGACCACATCAAGGGCATTGCTTACTTCAACTAAAGTCATTTTAAGCAAATTGCCGGTAACTGAACTGCATTTGGCCTTAATATGAAATTAAAATTTCATTGAGTTTTGGGGACAAAACTATCCTTGTCGCATGTTGCAAATATACAATGTGGGATGACAGTGATGATGAACTCTCATCCTTTGGAAGTGGAAAATTTCATGCGTTTTGAGAATTAAAAAAAAAAAAACAAAAAATAAAGGAAAACAAAAATTTTAAGAGCCTTTTTTAAAATTCTCCTTGGCGCGTGCGGGTTCCTCGATTTGAAGGCTTGAAATCGAGGAACCCGCACGCGCCAAGGAGAATTTTAAAAAAGGCTCTTAAAATTTTTGTTTTCCTTTATTTTTTGTTTTTTTTTTTTTAATTCTCAAAACGCATGAAATTTTCCACTTCCAAAGGATGAGAGTTCATCATCACTGTCATCCCACATTGTATATTTGCAACATGCGACAAGGATAGTTTTGTCCCCAAAACTCAATGAAATTTTAATTTCATATTAAGGCCAAATGCAGTTCAGTTACCGGCAATTTGCTTAAAATGACTTTAGTTGAAGTAAGCAATGCCCTTGATGTGGTCAAATTTGGACAGGTTAATAAATAAAATGCTTCTAGAGTCTTTCCTATCATTCAAATTCTGTTTCTGTCTCTAATTCGAGGCATAATTATTTAATTAGAATTGTACATAATTATT
This sequence comes from Amiota minor, assembly GCA_037043295.1. Classification (NCBI taxonomy): domain Eukaryota; kingdom Metazoa; phylum Arthropoda; class Insecta; order Diptera; family Drosophilidae; genus Amiota; species Amiota minor. The sequence continues at coordinate 20,438 of JBAMAW010001501.1, read as the reverse complement.
TAATTAGAAATTTATATTGAACCTAAGCTTTCTAGATTTTATATGCACCTGCGTGTCTGCAGAGATTATCTTATATCCAAAACTTAAATGAACATTACAAATTAGTGAAGTTTTATTTTATTTATTTATTAGAACTAAGATTATAATTACAAATTATAACCTAGTATATAATACGAGCAATAGCGACAGAGGCCTTCAGCTCAGGGGAAAGTTAAGAAGGAAATGAGGAAATTAGAAAAGTGCAAGACCAGACTTGCCTTGAGCGGGAATTGAACCCACGACTTTTGGGATGTAACCCAGCGCACTAACCTCTGGGCCAACGAGCCAGTCAAATTAGTGAAGTAAAATAATTTTCATAGCACAAAAAGTAACTGTAATAAGAATTGGATTGGACATGCATAAGATTCCGATGCATATGTGTTCTAAATATTCCGTTTTCCTTCTCTTAATCTGTCAGTCGAAATAATCGCACCTGCATCTCATACCAAAAAAGCAAGCAACAAAAAAAAAAAAAAATTTAGAAATGCTTTGAAACTCTTCACTGCCGATATCTGGCTTGTATTTAACCTATTAAAAGCTAAAGTCCTTTGTCTGTTTGTTTCCTTTCATAATATTTATTTATTACTATGAAATGAAAGCAAAACAAGAAAAACTTTTTAATCTCAGACAAATTAAAAAACGTGTCACATTTGGCGCCTTGACATGAATGCGACAAAGAAATCAGAACCCAGTCAAAAAGAGAATAAAATCAAATGCAACCTAGAGAAATAAAACCGCGATAAAAGTCTTACGCAAGAAACGAAATAAACATCGAGAAACAGCAAAAACAGAGACCGCAGAGAAATTTAATTTCAAGCAACATTTGTCACCGCAAAGAAGCAGCGTTTCAAACCACGTCAACATAAGCCACATCAGACCAAACCAACAAAGGCAATTCAAATCAACACAACGATGACCACCAAATGCCAACAGTACTGGAAATTGTCGAATGCCACAACCTATGGCATTTTTGGTTATTTTTTGGTGTGTGGCGATAACTGCCTAGTGAAGGAAAGGGATTCTTTTTATTCAATTTTTGCTTTCATTCATTTCTCTTAATATTTTCATACATTTTTCCATATAAAATATGTTTCCAGGCTGCAAAGGATCTCCTGTGTTGTCAAAGTTTTGTCATTCCTCTTATATTTTTTCAGCCTAGTTTCTTCCTTTTTATGGTTCCGGACCTCTATTACTGAGACTACGCTGTCCACCCGTCCGTCCATGGTCACATGAACCGTAATAGGTTGATAGTTGACATTTTCACAGATTTTTTAGTTCTATAGCGGCTACAATTAAAAGTAATAAAAGCAAAAAAAAGTTAAAAATTTAAAGGGGTCTCCATAAGAGTATAGAGCCAGCAGTGTTCCTCAAATTTTGACATTGACAAAAATCAGTGGCGCAGTGGTATTTGTGAATTGTTGAAAATTCTTTCACATTTTCAACATAAATATAAATTATGTTTACGGCATAAAATTGTTCCAACTATTTGCATTAGTATCTTCATATGAACAAGAGCCTTAACCATGCATCCACCCTCCCTTGGCTAGCAACAAATACTCTTAAACATACAATATTTGTGATAAAATATAAAGCCAAAAATATGGAAAAACAAGTAAAACTATAACAATAACAACAATAACAATAAAGGTTGTAAGTTTGTACAATAACATAAACAAGAAAGAATAAAAATGAAATAACAATAACTAAATGATAAAAGTAAGTGAGATGAAAAAGAAAACCCAGTTAAGGTAAAGTATTACTTGGAGTACATAACTTGTTTGCTTGCAAAGCAGTTATGGCTAAGATAAATAAATATAAATTGACATTAAAGTGAGTGGGTGCCCAGAGAAAGAAAATTACCGAAGAATATGATGTCCAATGCGATTGCTAGGGGAAAGAATAAACGAATTTTTATGTCAAGTGCATTTTACAAAATTTTCATTTTGTAAGTTTTGTAAAATCACAATGAAAAACTAAAACAAAACTTAAGAAGAAAGTGCTATAGATAATTTTGTGTATGTATTATGAAATCAGTGCAGATAGAGACAGTGAAAAACTGTGGAAAGAACATAATTTTCACCCTGAATTTTATATTTTCCTATTTTTAGGAATAGAAAATTTTCTATTATTTTTTATTATTTTATTATTTTTGTTTTTGTGCAAATGAATATTTTTAGTTGCAATAAAATGAGAATTTATTTTAACAATTTTTCAAAATTGAAATTTTTATTTGAACTACAAAATAAAATTAAATACAATAGTAAAATAATTTAAAATTAAGTACTAGTCAATATCTCACGTGTTTCTAATAATTATGCTAAAAGTGAAATTTAGAAAATTGAATTGAAATTTTTATATTGAATTATTTAAATCAAATATAGTGACGTCTCCGTCACTTTTCTGCAATATCTAAGGCAATGCCAAGCTTATACTTAATTGATACCTGATACAGTAATCTATCAAAATGCCATAACCTTAAACTTATTGTGATTCAAATCAACCAGAAATTCCTTGGTTTTTTAGTTTTTGAAAGAAATTCCAAGTATTTATGAGGTACTTTGTAAACATAGAGTTCGGTAAACGCATCTTCCAGAAATAAAAACCACAAAAAGTGTCTCCATTTAGCACCAACATTGTTAATTATTTTTATTATTCTTAACTTATTCCAGTATGTTTTTTTATAGATCAAAAGTAAATCTCTTCATAACAAAACTTAAAATAAAATTTCACTATATTTAATTTTAAATAAATTTTCCGCTTGAATGTAACAGGACTGTTACTGTAAACCATCTGCTGCAATACAGTTTTTTAAACTTCACCTACCGCCTCCTGACATTTTCCTGTCATTCTGAATAAATTCCATTATTGCATGCTAAATTGTTTATAAAACGTTTAACGCACAAAATTTTCAAAATGCACTTAAATTTATGTATATATTTTCCTCGATATTAATTTTTTTTTTTAATGTTCTAAAAGCATTTAATACTTTACAGTCGAAGGCTGTATTTTCTTCCTCTGCATCATCCCACATTGCATATTTGCAACATACGACAAGGATAGTTTTGTCCCGAAAAACCCATTAAATTTTTGTTTCATATCGAGACCAAGTGCAGTTTGGTTGCTGGCAAAGTAGCAATTTGTATAAAATGTTAAGTTAAGGCAACGATTGCCCTTGTTGTGGTCACATTTAAACTGGCCTATAGTAAAAGATTTCTATTTTTTCAAGACCAATTAAAATTGTAAAAAATAACAAAAAAAATAAAATTTTGATGAAAACATTTTTTTTATTGTATTAGTTTCAGTATACTCTGGCAAATCATCATGATTTACGCTTAAACATCGCTTCAAAATTATCCAAATTTACTTTTGAAAATCAGACGACTTCGCGATTTTTGTTGCGCACTTAATCGTCCATCTGAGCAAACCATCCATCGAACTGTGTGTAGATTTCGTAACGCATACTCTCTAAAGGATGCAATAACTGCAACACGTCGAAGGAAGTTGCATACTGAAGAGAATATCGCCGCCGTAAACGAAAGTGTGGAAGAGGATCCAATTGGGTCTCTATCCGTCCACTACGTGGAAAATTTTGCGTAAAGTTCTTGTCCTACACCCGTATAAAATCCAGCTAGTGAAGGAATTGAAGCCACGCGACCATCATATGTGTCGTTCTGTCGCCGATTGGGCTCTGGAACAACTGACCCATTCTTTTTTCGCTGAATTGTGTTGAGGGATGAGGCTCAGTTTTGGCTTAACGGGTTTGTTAATAAGTAAAATTGCTGCATATGGAGTAATACTAATCTACAAGAGTAATACCAATCACCAGAGACCCTACAGACTCCATTACACGCTGGTGGCATCATCGGACCTTATTTCTTCAAAAATGAGGCCGGAGCTCGCGTTTCTGTCAATGGAGATCGTTACCGTACGATGATCAATGATTTTTTGTATGAAAATATGGACGAAATTGATCCGAACGAGATGTCATTTCAATAGGATGGCACTACGTGCCATACGGCGACCGCAACCATCGACTTATTGAAATCATATTTTGGCGATAAGTTGATTTCGAGAAATGGGCCGGCCAATTGGCCTCCAAGGTCGTGCGATTTTAGACCTCTCGATTATTTCCTTTGGGGCTACGTGAAGCTACTGGTTTATGCTGATAAACCAGCAGCAATTGACGTCCAGAATGCGCTTCGTCAGGAACAGCCGTGGTGGCCATATGCCTGAAATCAATTTTAAATGTTAATGCCATGCATTGATCTTTTGAATAATGTTTTGATTACAATTTAATTATTTGTTTTATTTTTTACAATTTCAAGTTCTATCGGGCTTAAAAAACACCTTTTATTTGTGCTGTCTTTCAAGTTCTGTCTCTGTCTCTAACTCAGCCAACTAAGTTTATGTCTATTTAATTGAAAATTCATGTCCAAATCACCTAAGCTTTCTGAATGTTATATATTACAACACCTGAGTGTCTTCAGAGATTATCTTTTAACTAAAACTGAAAGAAACATTGAAACATAGTAAAGTAAAATATTTTTCGTGGCACGAAAACTAATTGTAATAAGAATTGGATTTGACATGCATAAAATTCCATTGTACATGTGTTTTTTTACATTCCGTTTTTCTTCTGTTAATGTCCTTCTGTCATTGCAAATAATCGCGCCTGTCGCTCGTTTTGCTAACTTAATGCCATCTCATGATTGAGTATGAGGGCGTTATGAGTTGAAAATCGCATAACAAGTTAAGAACAACAAAATTAAGTTGTAAATGTCGAAGTGAAGACGTGATATGAAAGATGTAAACTAAAAAATCCTAAACATTTTCTCCATATTCTTTTCAATTTTTTAACTGTCAAAATTCCACTAAAGTAAGGAGGTCATAAAGTTGGGCAAGTGCTCTTTATCAAAACCATATGTGGGTGAATCATAAAAGAAGTCCAAATAATTTCATTGAAACAATCTAATAATGTTGTTTTTGTTATACGGAATAACTTAAACTGTTAGTTTAATTTAAATTTCATTTGAGCTCTCAGTTGAAGTTTGAACTAAAATATTAAAAATTTTGTAAATTAGAAAACTTCGATACAACTGTCTAATAACGTGGCACGCAAAGTTGCTCCTTTCTTTCCTTTGCATTATGTCATATTGCGTTGGAAATGCGTCACATTAAACTTTTCATATTTTCAATTAAACTTTTATGCAATAAAAACTAACAAAATAGAAACAAGTTTAAACTTTTTGAAGAAAATTCATGAAATTCAGAAAGTCAGGAAGGTACCTTCCCAAGCCCAGAAGTAGCAACACACACAAAGAAGCAGATAAATAAAGGTAAATAAAACTAGAAAGAACGCTATCTTCGACTATGCCGAAGATAAAGTACTCTTCACGGTATTTGTATGGAAGGTATCCTCCTCAAGGGTCCGATTCGGCTGGTTCCAACAAATGTCCTGAGCCTATCTTGGAAACTGATAGTGTCCAAGTTTCAGTTCGATAGGACAAAAAACAAAAAAGGTTTTCTAATAAGAATATGAAATCAAATCGATGGTTTATATGGGAGCTACCCCTCCTATTGGTCCGACTCAGCTGGTTCCAAAAGATGTCCTGCGTATAGTTCATGCAAAATTTCAGCAATCTGGCTCAAAAACTGAGGGACTAGTTTGCATACAGACGGACATGGCTTAATCAATTCGTCTAATCGAGCTGATCTAGAATATATGTATATACTTTATATGGTCTCTTTTGCCTCCTTCTCCCTGTTACCAACTAAATAAGAAACTTATAACACTAATCACTCACGTGAAGAGTATAAAAAAATCCGAAAAAACTGACAAAGATATTTAAGTCGAAAACAACATTACATTTTTGTCAAATATTTTTTAATTTTATTCGATACACAAAAGCAACAACAAGGAAATATGTAACCATGATGAAAGAAAGATAATATTACTTGGATGTGTGGACATGTTGAGCATAAAATAGGAGTTTCATTTATAGAATCTGCTATGAACTACAGGACGATTATTTATATTATCGAATAACTGAAAGATATTCAAACAGCCATATAAATAAATAAATTGGTAAAATCACGATGCTATTGTAGGTAACCGTAAATTATATAAGATCATTTTGGGACTAAGGAATCACATTCCTCTTATTAATACAAACATAAATCAAAATATTTGAGATCATCTAGTCAAATACAATACTTATTGTATATCGCATTGGAGTGATCAATTTTCGTTAATATTTTTTATATAATTTTATAAATATGTAGAATTGAACTTTACGATTGTGGTAGTAGTAGTTGTATTTAATATTTTTTCTATCTGACAGTCATCCCGGGCGTAGAACGCGATATCTGGAAATATATAAAAGGTATCCTAAGAGATATGGAACTCTCACAATGGCAATCATACAACCACTGGTATAAAAATTCCAACCCTTCCAAAACACTATTGAGAACGGGGCACAGTCAACTCACTCACCAACATCTCCTCGAAGGCAAAAGCCAACCTCCTTGTCCATTCTGTGGTGACTACTTGTCAATAAGACACCTGCTAGATGATTGCATAAATCACTAGAACACAACTCTTTGGAAACATTCTACCTTCCACATTAATGCAATTTCCTTCCCTCGATAATATTAGCAAAATAGTATCCTTCATCAAATCCTGTAACCTTAGTAATTTAATCTAATCTTTTTTTACTTAAGACAGACGAGTCGAAGGCCTTGTAGCTAGCACTCATTAAAAACTTAGGTTATATATTATAAGTAACTAAATGTATATAATCTAATCCTGTAAATAAATAATAAATAATTTTTTCCATCGAATTGGAAGAGTTAAGTTCCAGCCTGCAAAGGTTGTCTATTAGCTTGACTGACTCCCTTTCTACCTTCTCCCAGCTGTTGCACTGTTACTTCTAATTCCTTACCTCGGATTTTTTTATGAAGAAACTTTTGGCATTGTTGCAACATATTTTACCGATTCCACCAACATCTACTTACTTACTGACTTACTTTCTTCTATACTTTCTCAATTGCTTTGCTTGCTTTTATTTTTGTTCTTTATTTAAGTAAAAATGTTTTTTTATCGTTCTCAGTATTTATTTTCAGTTCCGTTGCCTGTTTTGCAGTTATTGTTCACTGTCCTTGTTGCCGTTGTTTCTGTTGTTTTTGGTATTGTCAGCAATTAACATGTTGCCAACACTTGCTGCAGTCGCTAACTACTACTTTTGTTATTATTGTTACTTTCTTTCCCACATGAAAGTTTTCTTGCCGTGCTTTGTCACGCTTTCTTTTATTTCAACGTGCGTACAACATAAAAGCAATTCGCTTCAGACGCTTTACTTCTGTCACTTAAGTGTCACCACCCGTGTACATTTCTTCTTCTTTTGCCAATGAGTAAATTGCTACTTCACTCAAACCCACATACTTCAGTAAAAACTTCACAACTTCCAATCCAAATCGAACCAAAGTTTTTCTCCATTTTATTGCTTCTTCTGTCGTTTGTATTCGAGTATTTCATACTACAATAATTCTCCTATTCCAATCCTCATGCTCCTTGCTCTATTTCACAATATTTTTTGACTTGGTCAATAGTAAATGTACTTTTTCTTTCTGTTTATGACTCTCTATCAGTCTCAGTCACCCTTGAAAAAAGAGTTTAGTGTGCAGAACTTAAAGGATTTATGTATGTACGAGTATTGTATATGAATTAAGTTTTCCATTTTTATATTTCCTTTCCACCTTTTTCTTTCACTGAGCTTTTCCACCTTTTTCTTTCACTGAGCTTCCTTTCTTGTCAAGATTTTGTTTTCCTTTTCCAATGCGTTCTACAAATATTGTCAAATATTTTCTTCTTATTATTTTCTTTAGTGCAGTCGAATAAACATGTCCTGATAAATGATATGCGATCATTATCCATTGTAGAGTTGCATGTAGAGAAAAGAAAACGTATGGTATTCCCCTATGGGGCACTGTTACCGACTCAAACGCCTATCTCATCAAGAAGATGCAGAACTCTGCCCTCCGTCAGATAGTAAATGTTCCATGGTATGTGCGGAGTGATGTCATATCCAGCGTTTTGAGAATCCTATCAGTCTGTGAGCAGATCAACCTTCACACAAGCCGGTATAATGACCCGCTAAGAACGCTTGTCAACAGATTAGCATCCGCTCTTGCCATAAGCACCGTCAGAAGGCGGAGGAAGTCAAATTTTAAAAGAAATAACATGCAGACGTTTAAGTGTTGAGAATTTTAATATTGAAAGACTATATCCTTGGTAGAGAAGTGGATTGTCCATCCAATATTATTAGAATATGATGCAAATTGATCAGAAAGAAATATTGTGTGTTTGTGAGTTAATTCTTATATTTCCCAACTATATTTTTTGTTATATATTAATTGTTATTAATTGTCACTCACTGTGCTACTTAAGAATTTATAAAACCCACTTTAAGAAGTATCTTCTCCTTGTTTGTGCAGTTGCAAGAACTGTTGGTTTTATACATAAACTGACTTAGGACTCAACTCAAATCGCAACTCTATCAAAACTAATAGTAGTCACCAATATTTAAACAATTGTATTTGCCATATTTATCCATACGAGGATGCCAAACAATGGCGTCTCTTGCTGGCTAACAATTTGTTGCTACTGCACTTGCTGCTTTTACTGAGTTTGCTTTTCTTGTTGATGTCCTTGTAGTTGCTCTAAATAAATATTCTGCGCAGATTTACTTCTCTTAATGTCCTTCCTTATCCAAGTTGACCTTTTTTGCAAGAATCAAGAAAAGACAACATTATGAACTACTAATGAGTTAGGGAGAACAAATTGCTACCACCAGCACAACTATTTCGGGTTTAAGGAAATAAAACATAGGTTCCATAGCACAGCGCGGCGTAGCAGGGCACAGTACATAACTTATTCGCTTTAATGTTGTTTTGATAACAAAAATAAATAAAAGTAGATACTACAATATTTTTACTTTATACTTCAGTATTATCCTTGTCAGTTCATTTTACTGTATATCAGTGTCTGTTTTGTTGTACCTTCATGCTTCTCTCACACAGTGTCTATCTAACGGACTGGCCATCTATCTGTCTTTCGCTCTCCTTGGCTCAAATCCTGACATTTGAAATACTTATATACATTTGTACTTAGTATGAGTGCCCTTCAGTTCATTTCAAACTTTCTTTCTCTCTTACTTTCTCTTTCTACAATTGATTCCATTTGTCTGTGACCCAGTCATTCATGATTTTGGACATACAAAAGTTTCTCTTTATCTGTTTTTGTGTGTTCATTTTGAAAGAAAACAACATTTCGGTTTATATTTCTTTGAATTTAGTTTTCTATTTGTTGTTTTACCTATACTTAGACAAATGAATTTGTGTTTTCTCTTCGTTTTTAGTAAATATTTGCCATCGTCATTGAACTTTGTCCTTAAATTTTGGTTTATTTTTGTTAAATTTTCCAATAAATATTTTTCTTGTTTGCTTTCACAAATTTTCCTTTCAGTAAGAGATATTTATTAAAGTATTTAATTCTATAAAAATGTCTCTTTAAATTTAGAAAATAGTGAACTATTATTTCAAAGCTGTACAATTCTTTTTTTTTTATTATTTAAGCAAGCACATTTAAGCAAGAAATTCCTAAAAAATTTCTTGACATTATGGAAAGCAATAAATACTACATAAAGCAAAGACACGACATTGAGACCCTCTTGTAATAAATATACAGTATCATATACAATACATAGATCCAACATATACATTTACGTTTGTATATATATGTATGTATGTTTATGAGTAGTTGGGCAAATAGGAATTGTGTATCCGGATTCATCTCTTTAAAGGGAATTTCCCCAAAGGCAACACTTACGTTTAACTTAGATGAGATTGAAATGAATTGAACTGAACAGAATTGAAATGAAGCAAAGCGAATGAAATGATTAGCTGGTGACCGCAGGCCATCAATATTCAACATAAGTAACTCACAAAGCCAAAGATAGGCACATAAACTTGCATAATACACTCGTACATATTTAATGAAACATACAATTCCTGAGATAATTGAGTGCTGGTATCTCATAAGCAAAGTCGGTGCTTTATCATTTGGAACTAAGTATTTCTCTTAAATATATCTTTGCGGAAGGAACACTGAACTAGAAAAACATCGACAATAGCCATAACAAGGAGAAAACCTCATATTTATATACAAGGTATGACTATTAAATAACAAGACTAATGCTGCAATACACGAGTACAATATTCCATTTAAAACTGATGCGGATGGTATAAAGGAGAAGCGGACTTACATACGAGGTCTGTTCAAATCATATTTGCGAATTTTGAATTTACGTGGGATACGTATTTTTTTTTTGTTTTTTGTGGCGTTATGATGTCAAAGTTGACCATTTTGAATGTTTAGTTTTTTGTTGACAAATGTCTTGCTGGCACGCATTATGGATCACAGCATTTTTATAAATTTTTTTGTGAAATATAAAATTAAGAGCTCCAAAGCACTTTAAATTTTGTCTGTGGTGTTTTCCGTGTCTATTTTATATCATGATTATTTTCCAATATTTCACATCCTTCATAAGATACTTAAACACAAACGTGCACTTACACCCACTTTCCTACATACAACTGTTGTCCTACATACAACTGTTGCCGTGTGGCTGTTAGTGTTTTTGTTGTCAACGTGACACTTGCTTGGAAAACGTGACACTCACTTGGAAAACGTTACTTTTGTAAATGTCCAAGGACATTATTTTATGTGCTTCTTTTTCAATTGTAACGTCTTTTCACAGATGATTTCTTTCTCTGTCCAAAATATTTTGATAGCCAACTTATGTCACAAGACTATGATTTCTTTTATTTACCACAAATCACTGAATTTTACTCTCAAAGGTAATTTCTTTTTCTAAATATTGGAATTTTCACACTATATATAAGTTTGATTCTGAAGATATGTGTAGTGTAGAATGAAATAACTCTTCATTATTTGCGAATCATGTCACATAATTCTAAAGGTAGTTCTTGACAATAATTCCGTGATATAATTGAAAATTTATGCATATAATTATTATAATTTGCATAACATGACTTACGTGGCTTCTTATCACACACACATACTGGTATTCTCAGAGAAACACACTGGGGGGTTTTCACTGACAAACAGTTTTCACTGAGGAGACCTCCGAGACTGATAATAAGTTCTGTGCTTTTCAATTTGTACAAAAACCATTTTAACGCTATTTTGTTTTGTTCCTTTTCCACTCGTGTCCTTCCCACACTTGACAGCGCTTTTTACATCAACAGAAGTGGCAATGATGAAGGAATCATGGATCACATCATTTACTGGTTTACCTGGTTTACATTTAATTTTTAATACTTCACATTTTTAGTATAAACTGTTTATATATTAAATTGGCATTACATTATTATTATATGTTATACTCTAATTTAAAGTAATTTTAAAAAGACTTTTGGGTGTTTTTAATTTTCCTTCACTACTTCTACTCAACTTCACTGTCATTGTCTCTTCACCATCTTTATTGTTTTTCATGCTCCATCCACTTCAGTACCGATGTTACAGACTTGAAAGCTATTCCGGCTGCCAATTTGTCGTTTAAAACGAAACCGACAGCAATGCATTGATGCGCCAAAACCTAATTCCTAAGACTGCTCCTGTGACCTCAATTTATTGCGCACATTATGTGGGTTCGGAAAGGCTTGAATTAAGGGGAGAACAAGCAAAGCTAGTTGGACATACAACAAACACAACAAACAGAAAAAAGTAGACTACTTGATTCTTGGTCCTCTTGGACTCTTGTTTGAGATAAACTAGTCTAATGATGATGACGATACTCGTATTTCCAGCCAAGAACAATAATTGCTGCCAAATTGGCGTGCCAAGGACTGTCAGAGTGGGCAAGTATCCAACGTCAACCTAAACATAAAATAAATGTCAGTAGAATTAAGTAAGAAAAGGGGTAGGGGAATATGTATAAGGTCTGAAAGCGTTAAGTGGGGTAGGGAAGCATCTAGTGACAACTTTGAAAAATTAATTAAAGCGTAAACGCTAAAATGTGCCAACAAAAATACTCAAAGAAAAGAAAAGATACAAGAAATTGGTGACAGAGCAGAAAAGGAACTCAATTGGAAGGGTAGATAAAGGATAAGTGGGAAAAGAGTTACTAATATATAAATTTAATTTTTTTAATGGATTAATTTTCTCTATCATTTTGCCAAGCCATCTTCGTTGAACTTTGGTTAAACACTCGGTATGCGTCGGAAGCTTGATGAAAGCAAGAGTTGCTTTCTGTGGTAAATAAAGAGAAACTAATGGGGGCGAAGGATTCCATTGTTGTTATTCTTGTTTTTGCTATTGTTATTGTTGCTGCTTTTAATTGGAAACAAAAGAAATTTTAAAGAAGTAAACGTTATTTAAGAGTTGGAAAGAAAACAATCATGAGAAACTCAAATTCCCCCATTTTGCTTTAGAAAACTATATGAAAAACTGAAAAATAATAATGTAGCAAGGAGTAACACAATAAAAGGTTTCAGGTCAATACATCTGATTTATGCTAACAGAAATACAAAGAAACACACAGATATGCAGATCCAAATAAATACTAACCGAATGCAGTAGATACGTGAAATACCGGGAACAATGTGGCTTTGTACGTCTTTTCATAATTTTTGCAATATACCTTTGCTTTATAGTTTATTAAACCTTTTATTAAATGAAAATTATCAATTAAATACATGATGATGATCAATGATTAAATCAGTTCCATTTGACCAACATTTCGTATGTCCGAATATTATGATCTTAGATTTCGTAGAAATTACAAAGAAGTTAATATATGCAAAAAATGAGTGTGTAAAGTATTTAAGCTTCGGTGAGTCAAAAGAAATATTCTTTCAATTTTGTTCACCTTTTAAGTTTTTATATTTATTTATTTTTTAAACTTTTTACTCGACTTGAATATCATGCGAACATGACATTCATATCTGTTCTTTAGGAACGAAACAAGCAAATGGTCTTGTTTTGAAGTTGGTCTCTATGTGGCTTAATTCAATACATTTCTCTCTACCATATATTGGTCAAAATAAATTGAAGTGGACCAGACCGAGACGACACTTACATACATACCTAGATAAATATATATATTTAAAGAACCATAAACATGTTTCAACAAAACTCACATATGACGACAACAATAGCAACATCAACAGCAGCAACAAGAACAAACAAAACTACTTCCGTTGCGACTTGTGCCCAACCAAGAGAGTCATGCCGAACCTTGCTAGTGAACGTGTCTGAGTTAAGTGAATTGTCCTTCTACTGAGTATATCAACAACAGCAACAACAACAACAACACAAGCTATGACAAAAAGGACAATACAAAACAGCAAGGAGCATCAGCAGCAACACCACAAACATTTAGCAATATCCTTAGTCTCACTCACTGGCACCTTAATGTATGCAATTCCAAACACAAAAAGCAACAAAGTAGCATCAGCAGCGTTATCCGGACCAAAATTCACGGCCTCATGAGTTTTGGCTCTTAAACAAAAACACCATCCAACCAAAATAAAAAAAAAAAAGAAGAAGTTCTGTTGGGTTGACTCATGATTTGAAAATGTCCACGGATCTTCTTTATTTGTATCATCAAAATTCTATGGATTTTTTTTTATCTTTGTGGGTTTTCCGTAGGTAGAGAATATATTCTTTGTGAAAGACAGAGAATGCAGCATTAATTTTAATTTGTGTAGTTTAGTCATATTTAATGTCACTAAAACACCGTCAGCACTCGACTCAAAATGTGCTCTTTGCCCATGTTGCCCGTTGGTCAGTTAACACCTGGAGCAGCATCGCTATATAAATTATAATATACCCATATTCCCCACCTTTTTTTTTTTTTTAGCTCAGCTCATCATCGTACAACAACTCTCTCTTCGAAATAACCTTTTTTCTGTTTGCTTTGTGGTTTTCAAATTATGAATTATGAATTGCTTTATGGGTCTAGCAAGGCAACAATTTCCTACATCCTGAGGCTTCTTTCATACATTTCACTATTTGCTATACCAGCATACACTTGAAATGTGTTGCCATAAGGATCTAGGATGATATTAATAATAATACGTACGTACGATTTGCTTTTAATTGTTATGATGTAGTGATAGTAAATGCTAGATGCATGCATTGTTCCATATATAATTTTATTTGTCTGCTCATTGACTTTCATCAAAACAAGAACCACCAACATATCAATTCATATCTATGATCATTTGTATAACTAAAAGTATGACGTATTCGTAATAATACGAAATGACATTGCACCACTACTTTACATAATAACAAGGGAGACTGTAGAGAATCAAAGGGAATGGGAAAGGTTGAGGGATAAAGATAAACCAGGTGAAAAATAATTAAAAACTTGTTCTAACATGATTAAAAAGTAACTGAAAGCAAGTGAAGAGATAAACTTATTTCAATAAGAAGAGAGAAAATTAAAAGTAAAATGATAAAAACAGCAAATACAAATACAGTTCTAGAAAGAAAGGTTAATCCTTTCGAATGAAATCAATAAGTTAGATAGATTTTTTGTAAAACAATCACTTTATTTTTAAAGGGGATTATTTGCTTAAAAATGAAAAATGAGTTGAATGAAAATGGGTAAAACCTTAAATATATACAATAATTTTTAACATTAATCACTTCTTCACATCTAAATCTATACCATTATAAATTCACTCTTTATACAATTACCAAAGACCAAAAGACCAAAGACTTAAATCTTCTATTCATAACAAGATCTTAAGGAAAATCAGAAACATCCATCAAATAATAAATTATTTAAGAGCAATATTACACAAAAGTCACAGCCTCAACAAAAGTGTACCACCAATTTGCCAATCATACAATACTTGTACAATGTCAAGGTTACTGTAACCCACTTTCTTATTGAATCCACGACTCATAAAGTTTGTATATAAAATTACCGAATTATTGTTATTAATTTATTTATTGTTTCTCTCAATAATTTGGGTTCAATATTTATTTTTATAACTTTAAATTAGGTTTAAACTTGAACAACTTTATTATTTTTACCTGACAAATCTAACGCCATTTATATAAAATATTCACAAAAAATGTAGACGAAGAAGAACTGAGCAAAGGAAGATATTTTTGTATAAGAATTGAGGGCAAAAAAAAAAAAACAATGAATAATAACTTTCCCGACCTTTGTCATCCTTACACTTATTCCATTTCTTTACCATTTTCTCATTTGCATGAGAAAAAGAAAACCCTAGGAAAATAAGAGTTTTTTGATGATACCAAAAAGTATAAGAAAGTAAAACTAGTAAGAAGTTTAATTTCGACTATGCCGAAGTTGATATACTCTTCACGCACATTTTTGCCTATGCTCTGTGATAGAGTATTCAGAAATATTTGATTATTGATTTGACTTATTTTTAGGATATAGTCAGTACACATAGAGCATTTCAACACTGTGACCGAAATATTTCTAGTAATCCTAAGTTCTTGAAATCTTTAAAGTTGTTGAATATGGATCAGATACTTGTGCAGGTCAAATTTCAGTTCTATAACAAAAAAAAACAAAAATTTATTCTAATAAAAACTTTAATTTGGGTTTGGGTTTGGGTTTGTATGGGAGCTATACGATCCAGTAATTCTAGGGTCTTGAAATTTACACATTTTATGGACATTAATTAGAAACTTAAAGAAACTAAATTTAAGTTCAATAGGAGAAAAGACAAAAAAGTTATTCTAATAAGGACATGAATTCAAATGGGTGGTTTGTGTGGGAGGTACCCCCTAGTGGTCCGATTCGGCTGTTTCCGACAAGTGTCCTGCGCCTGTGTTGGAAACTTATAGTGTCCAGGTTTCAGCTCTCTAGCTCAAAAACTGAGGGACTAGTTTGCATACATACAGACGGACATAGCTTAATCAATTCGTCTAGTCGAGCTGATCAAGTATATATATTCTTTATGTGATCTCTTTTATCTCCTTCTGCCTGTTACATACTTCATGATAAACTTTCAATACTATTCAATGCGTGAAGTGTATAAAGAATAGATATTACCGGCGCCACCAGTCGGCGAAGGAAAAACAAGCCCAATGTTGTAAGACTGAAATTCCATTGCTTCAACCCATCATGGAAGAGAATTTTTCGACTTAGATACAATCATATTGTATAATCACATATTCACATATTGGCTATACATATGTCAGTAGTAGTAGTAGTAGTAGTATGTAGTCATCTGTACTTTGTGCCACATTCGTGTCTTTAGCCATTTCCCTTTGAGGTTTGTTTCAGTTGCAATAAATAAAAAATTCACTGACAACAAAACCAAACACAAGAAAAGATATAGAAGTATAAACCTAGCATACAAGTACCAGAATTCAAACATAGGTAAATATATAACGATATGGTAAGTTTCAGGGTATGTGAGAGTGTTTTCTTTGTTGCCAGTAAAGGGCAGTATTTTGATTAATGTTGACTCGCTTTCTTAGGTTAAGTCCTTGTAAATGTTTTCCTCAAACGACTTGTGTGTTTTCTGAGTTCAATGCTCGTTTCATTTGCTTCTTTGGATATTGTTTGATTATATTTTGTTAACCATACGAAAATCTTTAAACTTTCTTTAAAAATAATTTATAAAATATAAATAAAATCTGGTCGCCATATTTATCTTCAGTATTCTATGTTTGCTTGTGTCTGCTGATTCACACTGATATAATTTTTGTCTGAGGATTTTGCATATATTTATTATTCTTCTTGTTAGAAATATCGTCGAAAGACTGTCAAATTCTAGATAATTGATAGTTGAAATTTGTTAAACTTGTAACTTTCTCTGTTTTTATTTTACATTTATTTTAAAATAGTTCTATATTCTCCATTAAAGTTTTAAGATCAATTTCAAAATACAGTGCTAACTAACATTTCTTGTAGCATACTTTGAGGATTCAATTGTATTGATTAGAATGGGGCGAATGTCTACATGAATGCTTACACAAATATACTTCCTTCTGATACTATCAATAATAAGAAAAATTACTAGAATTCAATATGAATGCTTTGACAACTTATAAAGTGAAAGGGGAATAAGGAAACCAAAATAATATTAATCATTCGTACAAGTTGTTGAGTGTGTGGTTTGAATTAAACTTTTATAATTTTCACTTCGTCCTGAATATCCATGGTCGACATGATTTATCATTCTACAGTCAGCCACACAGCCAAGTTGGTAAGAAAGTAATAATATTTGTTAGTGCATGAATCCATGCATTCACAGATACACAAACATATACAGATAATTTTGCATATAAATATATTCAAATGTGTATGGTCATTGTTTTATTTGTCAATAAAAATTTATTTCTCAATAAAACATGTTTCTCCTCTTATTTTTGACTACGTTTGACTGATACCAAATATTTATGGAAAGTCTTTGTTGCTATTATTGTTGTTGTTGTCAGAGCCATTCAAAATTGCAGCAGCTTACTTTTACATTAAATTTCTTTGAAAACAAGCAAAGTTGGACAACGTTATAACTTTTTCAAGAAAAGAAAAACCCAAGAACTTACTCGTATTTCTCCTTTATTTCGATATGTGTGATGAATTTTAATAAGCTCTGAGCATTCATACTCAGATAAAGTTTGATGTCAGTTTCTTCTTGTATTTTTGTATATCAAATGAAGATGCACAAAGAAAACCAAAACTTCTAGAAATGAAGTTCATAAAAATGAATGAATGAAAGAAGGAAAATGTATCTGAAATAATGAAGTTAAGAAATGTGTCAAACATTTTCAATAATTCAGTTGCATAACACTAACCAAAAGTATGAAATAAAGTTAATAAAAAGGTTATCAAAGAAAGAAATTTGTGGTAGAAGTAGAGGCAAATATTAATTTACTAATTTATGCCCTCATAAACAGTTAAATTTTTGATGAAAAAAAAGGCCCCAAGGTTGCCATCAGCAACAAAAATGTTGAGTAAAGACAACAATGAGATTGAATATTTCATGATAAAGGACTCTGTTTGGAGTTGCCAATGTTCATTTATTTCTTTTATTTTCATTTACATTCAGTTCACTAATCAACTCCCTCACTTCCTCTTCAATATCTATACCTGCACCTTGTTGTATGCAGTTCAATGTTGAATGATTGAAAGTCACAATAACATAAGTAATGCCACATCCATGGCATCCATGGCATCCATTACTTATGCCAACTCAAAGTCTTAAATTTGTCTACTTATTTCACAAACTCAAAACACAAAAATTACAAAACTTAAAACCAAAGGAAAACCGAAAAAATTGCTATTTTGCTGAAGTAAAGATAGAAATTTTATTGGAAAACTGTCGGAAGAGAATTGCAAGCTACAGATTTTCTATTAACCACTAATAATATATTGTATTAAACTCTCCTACTAAGAAAGAAGGAAAGGTTGCAGGTTGTTTTCCACAATTAATCCAAATGTCTCATGCCCAAAAACTTTAACTCGATCTTCGAATAGAATTTCAGTCGAACGAGAATCTCAGCAACAACATCGACCAAAGGAAGAGTTAAATACAGGAATGAGTTGGAAAACAAGTCGAAAGAACAATAACCATTTTTCATGTTCATATTTTTGTTGCCTTGTGGATTTTCAATTTTACTCAATGATTTCCTTAGCTCAAACCAAACATTCAAGTCACTTGCCTTCTTACAATATGTTTCTATCCTTTTTGTCTTGTTATTATTCTATTGTATTTTGTAGTTTTATATTTCGTTTCCCGTCATCATTATTCGTTCTTGAGTTGTTCAATTATTCAGAAACTGGGAAATGTTTCAGATTTTTCGAAGTCTATTAAGTTAATGTTCTTCAATTTAGCAAATTGTCAAAATCAATAGAAAGTAACAAATGCTCAAGTTTCCGTTCAATCGATGATATTCATAGCTTCTCCCGTATCCACTCATTTACTTCCTCATTTACAAATGGAGTGTTTTTAAAAAATTCAAAGTCAAAGTACCCTATTCTTGAAATAGTGCTAATCGCCTCTCCAAACCAAATAATTTGATCAATGAATATCAGTATTTCTTTAAACATTTCATCTCATGGATGTTAAAACAACAGCATCAGAAATAAGAACTCAAACTTGAAAGCACAAAATAAGAAGAAAAATGAGAATAGGTAAAAATATTTTCAACGCAACTTTTTTCTTCTTCTTGTATTAGGAAATTTAAAAAAATTTAAAACATATAACAAAAAGAATAGAATATGCAGCACTAGAAAACAAATATTTTCGCGGCAACACCATCCAACATGGAAAATATTTAACCGTCACATCATCATCATCAGCATCAGTAACAGAAACAGAAACCATAAACCAAAACTTCCAACCAAACTAACCAACGAACGCTTGCTCACCCAACGCGTAAAGCGGAAACTGTCGACCATGATGACAATGATTATGATGATGATGATGATGGCTACAACGGTAAATGCAACTATAAAAATACAAAAGTAATTTTAAGTACTACATAGTACTGAGAACAATAAAAATGAAGTCAGAGAAAGGAAGAAATTTGTAACAACTAACTGCATTGCGTAAAGCGGAAATGTCGCCATTTTTCACTTTTTGTTTTCGTGAAATTGTCCTCGCATGTGCTTAACCAGAATTATTTTGATTACGATTCTGAGGACAAGAATAATGACGATGGTGGGGACAATGCTCACGTTTATTGATTGTTATTGTATTTTTCTCCTTATTCCTTTGTCCTCTTTGCTCATTTAATTACATTTGTTACTTTTCTCATTTGTGCAAAAACAAAGAAAACAATTAAATATAAATTTATTTTAAACAAAGAAAAAAATATTCTTTTATGGCCTTTGGAATTTTATTAAAATATAATTCTATTTGCTTTGATTCGTTAAATATTTTTCTGTTTAATTATTTTATTATTTCACTATTTTATTTTTTAATTTTTATTTTTTTGCTATCCTTCAACTATTTTACGCTCAATTGCGATGCGCATACAACAAAACAAAACAAAATCAACCCATGATATATATATATATTTTCAGTGTAATTTTGCTTTTGTTTCCCTTGTAAACAGAAAACTACAATATTTTTATTTATAGGAAACATAAATGTACAAAAGAACAATTTCTATATACAAAGTTGTGATTTTAAATATTTTCATTTATTTTTCATCAAAAGTTTCATTCAAAAAATATCAATAAAGTTGGTTTATACTTTCTCATATTTGTGTATTGTGAAAAAGTTTCATTTTCACCACATGCAAATTCCTAGAATAATTTTGTATGGCAAACTCCACACTTTGCCATATGGACAATTTACATACGATATAT